>JABUQX010079240.1:0-35000 GCA_015478945.1 Trachelipus rathkii | reverse complement strand
ATCGTATTTCAACACTGCTGGGATACCTGCTTTTTTCCTACGACCGCCATTGGCAAGCCAGCTGGCAGTAGACAGAGAGGCTATTTTCTTCCTTTTTTGTTTTTGTTCATTTTAGTTCATAAACAATGCCATTGTTTCCTGCTTTGATGGGAGCTGAGTCTCTTTCATAGAAATTCTATAGTATTTGAAATAAGCCAAATATCCGTTGTGCGACGACGTGTACGCCTTTCCATATTTAAAAAAGATGCACTTACTACACAGAGTCACAGCGACGAAGGTACTAATGTCAACGATACTGCGTCACTAAAGCTGTAAGGGTTGCTATTTCGTTTTAAGTAGAACTGTAAAGTTTTGCCAATTACCAATTTCCACGAAATGCATATAGTAATCTGTAACTTTTCGGTTGTTTTGCTATTGCTATTGCTTTGAATATTTTAAAGCTTTTGAAAACAATTTATAAATACCATATATTAGGTTTATGTGTATAATTTGTAAAAAATCTATATTCTAACGATTTCTTTAAATGTTCTAATAGCGGTAGCAGCCTCTAAAGTTATTCACCTGAGGGTGAATTTTGCACAGAATGTTTTTTAAGACAATAAAAACATATTTAGAGGGTGTCCTGAAGATTTCAAGAATGGTCGACTTTTTATCAAATAATATATATATATATACATATATATATATATATATATAGTATATATATATATATTATATATATATATATATATATATATATATATATATATTATATATACATATATATATATATATATATATATGTTACATATATACATATATACAGAAATATATATATATATATATATATATATATATATATATATATATGTTTTTATATAGTATATATAAGTATATATATATATATATATATAAGAGAGAGAGAGAGAGAGAGAGAGAGAGAGAGAGAGAGAGAGAGTAGTAACTCGAACGACGGAAGTACCTCCCAGACAGCTTGTGGTGGGGTATTTCCCCATGGACACCCAGCACCCAGTGCCCAATGGTTCGCCTTTCTCTTTGCGTTCATATACACACTATACACACCACCTTCCAGACAACACCTTACAGATATTACCTTATACCCTATGGGAGAAAGAATTACCCACAGCGTATGTTCTGCGTGGCGTAGAAGACGACTAAAATGGTAGTTGGGTTAGCTGCCTACTACTACTTATCTCTTGCTAGGTATGCTATTGTAGGCCTCGGACATGGTCGTGATTGCCGTGTTTGACCATGTAATGTTCAGCGAAATTGTATGAATCTATGGGTACAATTGTCGTAGAGGAATAAATGTGAGGAGAAGAGAGATGTGATTTAGAAATTTAGAAAGGGGTAAATTTGATTTGTTTGCTGTGTGACTGAAACAATGATGAAAGGAAATTGTGAAGAGAGAGTTGTGTGGTGGGAAATGTGTGTGTGCTGTAGTTGAGAAGGAACAGAGAGAGAGAAAGAGATGTGATTTTGTTTGTGTGAGAACCAGAATTCTAATGGTTAAAATTTAAGTTTGAGAAGGTCAAGGTATGTGTGGTTGTAATATATGGTCCATCGTGGGGATTTCTCTCAGATAACTTGAATGATTTTTAGATGGTGTGGGAGAAAGAGTTTTTAGATTGATTGTGTTGAGCATCTTAAATGGTTGGATAGATGATCAAAAGGGATGCAGGCAGTATACGGTAAATTTGGGGTGACGGAGAAAATGAGAATGATAGGAGGTGATTGATTTTGTGAAAAGAGAGATATGTGTGTAGTAATATTTTCTTCAGACACAAGATATTCATAAGTGTATACATGAATTTTCAGGCAAAGGCTGGATGGTATCAAAGTGAAAAGTATAGATTGATTTTTTCGTTATGAAGAAGATGCCGAAATATGATGGATGTTAAATCAGTGAGGGGTTGGAGATGGATTATCGGATTGTTATATCGTCTTATGTAAGAGATAAAGCTAGTGGGAACTTGATGGAGAGGAAAGAGGTATGGATTGTGGAAAATTAAGAGTGAGAAGAATGAATAAGGTATTAAGGAAAAATATTTTAAGAGCGCTTCTCACTTATGTTGAACGTATCAAATTAGCTGAACAAATCGGAAGCAAATGAAGGAAGTCTTCGTTAGTAGTGCAAAAGAAGTATGTAGGATATGCAACAGTAGAAGTAAGAATCTCAATAGGAATGATGGAATGAAAAGGTAATGCAAGCAGTTAAAAGTTGCCCAGGCGTGGTTGAATGTGCTAGAAGCAAATGATGAGGTTTCAAAAGAAAGGTTTGGAATATATAAGGAGGAAAAAAGGAAGACTGGAAGTTGCATACTTAATAAGTAAAAATGAGGTAAAATGAAACAGTTTTGAAGAAGGATGAATGGGGATTTGCAAGGAATAGGAAGCTTTTCTGGAAGCGAGAAAATGTTAAGAATGAGATTAAAGGAACTGCATAGAATAATAACAACAAGGATGGTGCTTTCAGCTGATATGAAATGGGATGTGTGAGAAGAGTGTGAGGGAACACTTCGAATCTGTACAACATTGGCAGTAATGAAGAGATAGTTAGTGAAAGTGTGTGTCATTGATGGTATAAAAAGAAATAGGTATTTGGGGATGAGGTAAATTAGTTGGGAGGCATGTAGATGGGAATTGCTATGAAGTGATCAAGGTGAGATGGTTTTTGAAGTTGTGTCCGCTGAAAGCTTATGGAAGGCATAGTTCGTAGATATTAGAGGGAGAAAGCACTAATAGTGCCCCTTATATAAGGGTAAGGAAGATATGGGAAACTGTGGTGGAACTATTGTGGGAAATTAGTTTTATTGAGTGTTGTAGGTAGTATATGCTGGTATTTTAGTTGGGAAAGAAAGTAGGTCAGAGTGTGACTGAAGGGACCAATTATGATGTAAACAAAGCATTTAGTTGAGGATGTGGGGATCAGATTTTTATATTGAAAAAATGATTGAGAAAAATGAGACAGAAGATGAATAAATTGTATTTAGGTTTTAAGATTTGCAACAGGCGTATGACAGGATTATTAGGGAAGCTCTGTGGTGGTATTAGTGATATAGCGTGGTGTTCGTGGTATTCTCTGAATGGACTCAAAAGTATAAGACGATAAAAAGTAAACGTAAAACAAGAAAGCTGAATTTTATCGTTTCAGCACACGCAGACTTAGACAAGTGATGTGTTATGTCTTCTTGTTATTTAATTGCATATGGATGGGGCTATGAAAGAATAGAGGTGGTGATGGCAGGGAAGGTGTTAGAATGGTGGAGAATGGAAGAGAGAGAGGGTGCCTGCTTATGTGTATGCCGATGATTTGGTTTTGTGTGTTAACTGAATAAAAGTTTGAGAGGGTTGAGAGGCTTGAAAGGGTATGTAAAAGAGTGGGGTTTGGTGAGGCAAATGTAGATATGTTATAGGGTTAGTTATGGTTGTGAGTGAGGAGAGTCCGCGGTGTGAAGTCATGTTAGATGATGAGCAACTGAAACAAGTGTCTGAGTTTAAATATTTAGGATATATGTTGGATGAAAATTGAACGTATGATGCAGAATGTAGTAGGAAAGTTGTGAACGGTAGGAAGTGGCTGGAGCAATTAGATCCTTAGTGGGTGTGAATGGACTAAGTCTTGAGTGAGCTAGGGTTTTGCATGGGGGTATGATGTTACCTGTGTTAATGTATAATAGTGAAACTATGGCCTGGAATATGAGGTATAAGATCTAAGGTACAAATGTTCAGATCTACAATCTTATTGGCGTGTTAGATGTGAGAAGAATTGATAAAATGAGGAATGAATGCATTAGGGAGTTGTGTGGTATAAAGAAGGGCGTAAATGAGAGAATAAGCTAGAATACATTGAGATGGTTTAGTCATATGGAAAGGATGGATGATAGTCGGTTGGTTAAGCGGATGCATAGTGGTGAGTGTGTTGGGAAAAGACCGGCAGGGAAGCTGAAGAAAAAGTGGATTGAGTTAAAAAAGGAATGCCTGAAGGAGATGAGTGTGAGTTTGGCAGAGTCCATAAGAAAGGTGCATAACAGGAGTGAATGGTGGGGTTTTGTGAGGGGGTATGGTTGTAGGCTTTGCCCAGGGAATGACCCCCACATTGACGAGATACCACAGTGAAGGTATGTCGTAGTCTTTGTCCTTTTTCACTGAGGGTATAAATGGGATGGTGAAGGGGCTTTCTTTCGACTTGCGTCATGTTCTTCTATTTTCTGTTCAGGTGTATGCGTTACGTGGTAATCTCATCCCCAACGAGATAGGGGTAATAATAATAATTTTTACAATAATTTTTTTTATGCACGCACACGCACACACACACACACAGACACACACACACATTATATATATATATATATATATATATATATATATATATATATATAAGGTTATGATAAATATATAATGATAAAAATAAAAAAAAAAATAAAATATATATATATATATATATATATATATATATATATATATATATATATATATATATATATATATATATAACAATGTGGATAGATAGAGATAGATAGATAGATAGATAGATAGATGATAGATAGATAGACTCTTTTTAGATAGATAGATAGATAGATATGGTTATATATATAGATAGATAGAGTTGTAGATAGATAGATAGATAGATAGATAGTCTTTTCATCTTTGATAGTAACTTGGTTCCAAAATTTTTTTATTTCTTTGTTTTTAAAACTTTTTAGTAAGTTTTTATTTCTTATTTCCTCTTCTTTATTTCTACATTTTTTTAGATAGATAGATAGATAGATAGATAGATAGATAGATAGATAGATAGATAGATAGATAGATAGATAGATAGATTGAAAGAAAATAAATAAATATTAGATAGAGAGATAGTTAGATAGGTAGATAGATAGAGATAGTTGGTTAGATAGATAGATAGTTAGATATGCAGACAGATAGATAGATAAGATAGATAGATGATAGATAGATGATAGATGATAGATAGATAGTCTTTTTTTTAGATAGATATATAGATAGATGATAGATAGATAGATAGTCAGATAAAAATAGATAGATAGATAGATAGATAGATAGATAGATAGATAGATAGATAGATAGATATAGATAGATAAATAGATTGATAGATAGATAGATAGATAGATAGATAGATAGATAGATAGATAGATAGATAGATAGATAGATAGATAGATAGATAGATAGATAGATAGATAGATAGATAATCTGATAGATAATCTGATAGATTAATAGATAGATAGATTGTCTTCTTTGACAGATAGATAGATAGATAGATAGATAGATAGATAGATAGATAGATAGATAGATAGATAGATAGTAGACTGAATAGACGATAAATTAAAATGATCCTTTGCTTTACAATAGAATTTTTGTCCATTTTATTTTTTTATTATTTTTGGAGATTTTTTTTTTTTTATTTATTTGTTCGCATTTGTTCTTTGGTGACAAAGGACGAGGACGCTTGAACACAACTTTTTTTACGTCTTTTTTTTTTTGTTTCTTCTTAAAAAGCGTAGCTTAATTACTCTCCTGTGATTAATGTTTTTTACTTATTTTTGTTATTTTTGTTGTTGTCTGTTAAGCTGAATAGTTGTTGTTGCTGTTGGTGTTGTTGTTGTTCTTGTTGTTGTTGTTGTTGTTGCTGTTGTTGTTGTTGTTGTTGTTGGGGTTGTTGTTGGGATTGGGGTTGTTGTTGTTGTTGTTGTTGTTTTTGTTGTTGTTTGGATTTCTACTCTCGATCATTGTTGCCTTGGTTGTTGTTGTTGTTGCCGTTGTTGCTGTTGTTGTTGTTAAAGCTGTTATATTGGGATTGGGGTTGTTGCTAAGGTTGTTGTCTTTGCTGGTTGTTGATTCTTCTCTTCATTCTTCTTCTTCTTCTTCTTCTTCTTCTTCTTCTTCTTCTTCAACTTCTTCTTCTTCTTCTTCTTCTTCTTCAACTTCTTCTTCTCCTCCTTTTGTTGTTGTCGTTGTTTTGTTGTTCTTTTTGCTGCTGTCAACTTTGTTTTTTATTTCTTTAAGATGTTCCTCTTTCAAATAAAGGTAAACTGCGTTTTCATTGCTTTTCTTTTAATTTTTTTTTATTATATAAAAGAAATATTTTCGAATTTTAAATATTTCTATTTCTAAAATTTGTTTTTAAAATTAAAAATTATATTTAGAACTTTAAATAATTTCAAATATTTTAACATAAAATTATTGATAGTGAATTTATTTACTTATTTTTTTTAAATTTAAAGCTCAGACCTTGCTGGAGGAGGAGGAGGGCTTTTTGCCCTGTCATAGTATATATAGTATATATAATTATATATATATATATAATATATTATTATAATAATATATATAAATATATATATATATATATATATATATAATATATAATTATATATATATAATATATATATATATATATATATATATATAGTCAGCATCCCGAAGAGGCAGGCATGTAACTAAAAAACTTATAACAGCTACACGAAAATAAATACATTTTATTAATTAAGGAGACATTTTTACCCCTGAAATTAAAAAACAATAAAAAAATAACGTTTTTTAAAAAATTAAATTTGTTTAAAAATGTTAGAAAAATTACAAGCTTTTTGAGAATACGAAAGAAGCAGGAGTAGTCGGAGGGAGGCGCGCAAAGTTGACAAATGTTGAATCTTTTTCTTTTATAACTAAAGGATACCCGACGGGTAAAAATTAAACACGAACAGAGTCGGGGTTTCTCGGCCTACCCGGGGGACGACGGGGGGACACTTCGCCCCCCCTCTGTCCCTCCGTCGGCTCGAACCCCTAAAAGGATATAAAAAGAAAAAATAACATTTTCTCCAAAGCGTTTAAAAATAAAATAGTATTTTGGCCAACTTTTTGCTTCTCGTGAACTAATGTGGATTCAAGGTCAGTCACAGTGTACACTTGCCAGGTCTAAGATATTACTAATATTTAAGGTGTTATTAATAACATATAGGAATAAAATAAATTTTTTTTTAAGTTTGTCGATGAAATTACTTGCTGAAATCAAAAATGTTATTTATTTTCCTGTAGATCTGTAGATGTTATAGTTTTCTAGTTACATGCCTGGCCTCTTCGGGATGCTGGGCCTATATATTATATTATTATATATTATATTATATAATAATAATATATATATATAATAATATATATATATGCTCAAGTATGGTAAATGAGGTCATATATTGTTTAACAAAGATTTCCAAATTCACACCTCTTCAGTAACTAAAAATATATTACATAAAGGGAGGTTGATAAAGGTATAATACCCTTATAATACGAACTCTACATTAGGGTAAGATCTCTATTTCTTATTGTATACTAATCTCAAAGCGCTTAAAGATAACTCATATACATAGAATTACGGATAAAAGGTGTAATATGTCACTCTAACGATCTCTCATGTTAGTGACAATTGGTCGGTGATATAAGCTATACCTCAATAAGTATTAATTATATTAAAGATATATTATTATGACCTGAACTCTCTTACTTTGTGTAAGTTAATTAATAAATTTATTCTAATTATAAGATCTGATTTTATATTACCTAAGCTAAATTACTTTTTATTACAACTATTATATATTAGATATATTTTTAAAGTTAATGCCCAATAAACATTTATTATATGTTTTAAATTTCTATATCATTTTTTATGATAATTATTCGAATAGTTCTGGAGATAGTTGGTAATATAGAGGGGGTTAGCTGGTTGTGCAGATGATGAGAATTAAGTTTCCCACAGTACTAGTGTCTTCTCTACAGTATATTAAATCCAAATAGTTACATACAGTAGAAAGACGGATAAATTTATATAGTGATATCAAGGCGTATTGCTTCAACTTCTCTTATCCATTTGTGAGTAGAATTAATAATCTACAGTTGCTCTTCAGAATATAATCTTAAATAATTCCACTACCTTTTATATAATTTCATAGTAACGAAAACACTCCTATTTTATTTTTCGTAGCTCTCCCTATTTATTTTGGATTCTGCTCTCTCAGTGAAATATATACACATTTAGTGACGAAAGTTTAATAAACTAACATAAATAGCGTATACTTTGATTTACGCAACACACATATTATATTTGTATTATTCTCAAAAAGTAGTCTTGTGCTTTTGCACCATTTTTGACTTAGAATATCTTGATTTCTCCATTCGCTCTTGCATATGCCTAAGAGATAATATTGTATAAGTTGTCATTTCGCTCAGGTATGATTAATTTAACACTTTTAGACCTTCTGTTACTTTTCGTTTCTATTTTGTTAGTGTGTGTGTGAACAGAAAAAGAGGAACTATATTTATTCTTCTATTTCGTTTCTGTTTAAATTATAGTGCTCTTCCGTTTGAGGATGTGTGCGAGTTCAGAAAGCAGTCTTGATGTATTAGATAACAGGTCCAATAGCTATTTCTCGACTAATTTCCATGTCAACATGTCTCAGTTGTTTACGTTCTCGCTAACCTCTCGCAGATTGAAATTGCAAAGGGTATGGAAAGATCATTACCTCTCTTCCATAATAAAAAACGTTATTTGATATCTTGGCGTTTAGGTCCATTTTTTTAAATGGCCGATACCGCGTGTATAATTTATTTAGTTAATTTTGTCTGAGAGTTTTACCAACGTCATAGCTATTTTAGATGCGCACAATTTGTTAATAAAATCTTAAGCAGTGCATATATATATACAATCATAAAGATATGTATTTAAAGAGAATGTAAATCGTATGGAAGTAATAAATAGATATTACGTTATCATAATATATATGGTGTCTTTCGACGTATAAACTTTGAATATTAGACATTACATTCCTACTTGTCTCTGTGTTTTTATCTCTTCTAAATCTAGATCTTTTCACTTCCTTGCTCTTCGAATATTTTATTTATATTAATCAACTAAATCTTCTCCTTTTATCTTTACTAATATATATATCTCTGTTATATATTACAATAAAAATATTAATTCGAAAATCATCTTTGGAATACAGATCTAATAGGCACATAGTTAAATCAGTATGTGTTGGAAACTTCTGCGATACAAGAGAGACAGGTCCGCAATATTAAATCTGTGTTCATCTCCTCTGAGAGTGGAAGATTGAGTCAATGAGTCAAATGAAGCTGTCCACTGAGTCGCTTTTCAAATTGAAATAAATTCAGCTTTGTACAATATTCACTTGTGTGCTTGAGTCACACAAGCGTACTCTCCCTGAGCTCCGATAGATGGTATCTCTCTCAATTTTCTCTAAGATAAATCTCTATTACTTTTCCTGGGTATTGCTCGTGTAGTCTACAGTATAAAGAACTTAACTAATGATATCGACCCACGATACACTATATGTGCCAATGGTATATTTTGTAGAATATAAAAGTGTGAAAAGAGTTCGCTAGGATAAGTAGTGTGTGGTCGGCGCTATATATTACGCGCGAAGACAAGCATTTTATGACAGACTCTAGAAAAAAAACTTATTTAGCGTCTTGACACCAGTCTATCTAAACAATTTTATCTATATATCCCATAAATATTTCTATAATCTGTTTTATTACCTTCATTATTATCTATAATTCATAACATATGGAATTGGATTATCTCATAAATAATAATCGGAGTATAAAAAATGACTGAAGCAGGCGCTATTGTTCTGCTCTCTCAAGTACCTTAAAAAGGATGAATTACGTCTCGTTTGAAAAAACACTGAGGAAATCCTATCAGTATACATAGATAGAAAAAGGATATACACAGGAAATACATGCAGTCCAAATAATAGAAGGAGAGAAAGAAAAGCCTACGTGAGATAATGAGTCTGTGGAGGAATAAGAATGGAAATTAGAGATATGAAATTTCTCTTTTTCCACGTTCTCAAGAGGCATTATCAGTATAGGCAGACCAAAAGGAAAAAAATACATAGCCATGATTGTTCGATCGTAATGAAAGCATCTAGAAGTTTCTCCAGAGACAAATAGAAGACTCGTGCTAAACAGATTCAGATCCATCGCCTATCGTACGCGCGGGTAGACACATACTATTAGGTATGTGGATAGTCTAGTGCTGTACGTGCAAGAGATAAATGGTAGTACATAGTTTATCCGCAAAATGGACCTATACTCGCATATAGTGTGCGAGTCTGATCTGCGTAGTAACACTCGTACTGTGCAACATTCTTAATTGAAAGAAGTTATAATAAATTATTTACTCTATTATCATCTTATCAAATGCATAGTAAGGTATAATTCACTCGGAAAATCAGATATACGTAACTACCATAACGTTTCGTCCCACTAAAGTCCTGACTTTACTTCGACAGGTAAGGTGATTTTGGTCCACGAATAAGAATTTAACATCTAAGTATGTAGATTATTTAAGTCCACAACAAGAACTTAAATAATTTCCAAGCTCTTATAGTGTACAAAACTTTTTCTGGGGAGATGATAAAACTTTCGATTACAGAATCTTTTCATTACTGTCCTTTGAAAATGTATATGATCTGTAGGAAGGTAACTATTTCTTTGATACGCAGTGCCAAACATACAGTATTGATAAATCATCTATTTGTCAATATATTTACGCTTATTAATAAGGTATAATTGATCTCAACACTTTGACTAATGTTGAGAGAACGTATATTTCTGATGGCTTATCAAATAAATCTATTAGAATGAGAGTGGATTGTATATATCTGGATCGATTGCCACTTTTACTAGTAGGACACAATTCTTCATCAATAGATTGATTTTACTAAGTCACCTCAGTTTTTGAGATCAATATATAAATTTTATAAGGCTACCTCAGGTATCTTTTGTTTTTATATATATGTCAGAAGTTATAGTATATAGGTGAAGTAGTATGATATGGGCCAGCGTTTGGATTGTCCGGGTCATATGTATCTATAAACGAGACTGATTAATAAGTACTACGAGTGAAGAAAAGGAATATAGATTTCGGTCAGTAGCTCAAAGCTTGTATGAACTGAATGCGTAGTAAAACAGTTCTCGATTATTGCCGCATCTGTACCACGTGGAGGATGAAACTAAGTCTCAGTGTAATCAAGTTTTAGATAGTACATGTTTAGAATGTTGAATCATAAACATAACATACTCAACTTACCATATAGTTTACTGTCCTCGTTAGTCTCAAACTTAAAAAGACTCAGATTGAAGAATTCTCTCATTCAAAAATCTCTCCGATCATACTTTTGTATTATTTAAGCGGTTCGATTAATATATGAACTTGAAGTCCCCTTGATAAAAGGCACAGGGAAAGTAGAGTCTACTATTATGTTGTAACGGGGTTCGTGCTGCTCAAACGAGCAGGAATAATATGAAAAATCAGCCATCATTCAACAACAGTTCTGCTTTACTGCACCCTCATAAATATTTAAAAGATAGAGAAGAACTTTCTTCCTTCAACACTTACAAGTTGATTAAAAAATGCTATAGAGTTCTAAAGTTATTACATTTCACATAAGATTCTTCTTATCTTCCACTTTCTTCAGGAGGTTATGGTAATTATCTTATTCCTGAGCTTTCACCATTTATGGATATGCAATACTTATTGTATGTAATGTAAAAAACACTATCACTGATAATGAGTAGTTGATTATAAGTATTATATATCATATTATATTATAATCACTAAACATGATAGTCTTAACGCGAAGGGAGCGCTGCATAGAACTAGGAATGTGTGCAAACTGTTCCAGCAAGAAGCATGTATCTTCCAAAATGTCCCTGCATAAAAGATTGGCATCTATAGTTCCGTGGCATATAGCAGAAGTGTGTACTAACTTATTAAACTGCTCTATTTGTCATTCAATTAGCATAAGGGTAAGTAATAGAGTGGCAAAAAGAGGGAATTAATTGGTTTAGAGCGACGAGACCATGTTTCACTAAGACTCAGCCATCTCTAACTTCACTTCCTCTCAATTAAAAGTTCATCTATGATGATAGAGACAACACTGAGATTTGGTGGCGAAACACGGAAAAATTACATTTAGTGCTGTAAATACTAAGAGTACATACAATGTGTTACACTCATGCGGTGCACATTGTCATCATAACTGTAAAAAAATATCCCTTAATAAAAAGAGGGAATATTAAATATGTATTAACTGCAAGATATATGTTATATTGATTTTGGTTTCGCAGCTTTAAGTTTTTACAATAGCTGTATTTAAATAATTAAATGGGAAGTAATTATGTGGATTTACTGGCCTTGTTATACACACCAGTTCTACTAATTTAAGGATACATTTTTTGGCAAAGAATCAGAAAGGACTGACGAAAGAGGAGTACGAGCCTAGATATTGAACATTATTCGAGTCTCTACAAATTTCAATGAAAAAATAACAATTTTAGATTCTTAAGTGTTTTCTCTAAAGGATTTGATATGATGTATAGTTTCTAGTCACAGTAGATAGGGGGACTTCGTGAGAAATGTGTTTAATCTATATAGATTTCAAATAATTATGTGAAAAGATATCATGACATAACAAGTTAATTTACATTTATTGGTGTTAAAACCTGAGAGTAAGTAGCTGTATATTTCAAAATGTGTAGAATTGATGTGATTGGAGAAGAGTGTCCGATTATGTTCATGTGACGATCAATCAAGCACTCTTCATTAATATTCATAGAGTGCTTTACGTAGTTGTAAAATAAATAGTTCATGAGCTCTAATTATATGTAGATGCTGTCTTCTATTTGGTGGTCTCTTTTTTCCTATTTGTGACCACCAGCAAAATCGATTTCCTAGTGACCCCGCTCTCGGAGATTTAGTCTACCGCTCTATATTTGCCGATGGAGGGCAAGGCGATTCATATTCTCTTGGAAGCGCTGGCTCTCCTCCAGGGCCTTCCGAGGTCGTGACAGAACTACGGCGGGGATAGGACTAATTCCCCCCGCTCGGCGTAGGAAGCAACGTTACTGGTCTCGGTCCGGAAATCTCTCCTCAGAACTCTACACGCGCAGCTAATAATTGTGCCCGAAAAGGCTTGATTGTGGGTCACAGCATCGTCGGTCTCTTCCCTGCCTGCCTCCTTTCTTCCCTGTACGGCGGCTCTTCTACATGTGCGACAAACTGAATTTCTCCTGGCCACCCATGTTGCTCTCCATGTCTCAGCGTAACAGGCACTACAGTGCCTCCGTGAACATATCAGCTCTAGTATAAAATGAAACAGCAGATCAGTGGGTGCTCCATCGTACCGCATGTTGTACATCAATAACTAAAAATAAATTCTATCAGACAATCAGATAGTTTAGTACTGGTGCCACAATTATGCATCTACATAATACCACTAAGATATAGAAATATATCAATCTATGATGAAAAGTTAGTTCTATTTCTATTTATCTGATAGTTCTTGCTTATATTGTGTCGTGAGCGATTTATTAATAAACTGTCTGGAAAATAAGAATATTGGGTACTATTCAGTGATCGTGTTCAATTATAAGAGTGGTTGTTATATCTATTATACGCTGTAGCTATTGTAAGTCTTTGTTGAGATATGTTTTTTTTTTTTTTTTTTTTTTTTTTACAGATTGTCACCACTGAGATAAAAATATTCAAGAATAATTTCACTTCGACCAAGGATATTCCAATCACAATATTAGTAATTGCTCTCACTTTCACCCCTGCTAGGTGCTCACTTGGTGAATAAGATGTGTTTGAGTGATATGTGAGATCGCAATAGATTAGATTGTTTACGCATCATCAAAAACCTCCGACATGCCTCTAGTCTCTCTAACATTAGTGTAAGGAGTGTGGATGTACCGTCTTTAAATCTTAAAGTATCATATATTTCAATGATCGATCTTTATTATGAACTCTTTCTATTTCACGGCCTTCTTATATTCTTATTAGGACAACATAAATATAGTGTTATTGGCAGATTTTTTCCTCAAAAAGTCTTTCCGCAGATATTACTCAAACTGGAGGAGGACAAAAATAGTATATTCTATTATTCTATGGGTGATAGAAAATGGTGATATAATATATATGTAAGGATTATGTGGCTTATATATCGCTATATATATACACCATCATATTTGGATTTTACAGTAAGTCCTTCTTTTTTAGATATGCAGGTCCTCAATTATTACTTACATCATGTATACTGATTAGTAATTAAATTTTACTTGATCCTTTTATGATCATTTCTTCCTGATAGAATAAATCTTAATATATGTAGACAGTAATTTCAGCTATTACTCACTAATTATTTACACTCGAGCGAGCGCACCAATAGGGCGTACCTCGTCAGACAGAACATTCGTGTTACAGGGCCATACATGGTGCGTGGTATTGAAGATGTATTTTCCATAGCACGCCGGTTGGCTGTGACCTTTTACGTGACACAGTGAACTCACCCCGAGATGTCGCAAGACCCTTCTCTCTGCAGACATGACGCGACAAAATAACCTTTACAGTCTATGAGCGCGCAGGTTTCTCGCGAGAAAGCGTCACTACCGAGGGTAGGTAGTCTGGTGTAGAATTCCATACTACCCAACCCACAGTCTCTATGCCTTCGGATGAAGTGTATCACTATCGACTGACCGATAGCATCTCCCGAACATAATGGCAAGCACTACTTTTCTGATCGGGGGCGGGGTTCAAAATTGTTTGACCTCTTGGCATTATTTATTCCTTTTCTATTGATTGAACCGCCTCTTTCTCTAGAGAGGGACTCAATGTGTGCTTATAAAAGAGAAATAAGTTAATGTTAAGATCGAACTGCAAAGTGTACTACAATTGATATAAAGAATTCCTGGCAGAAAAGTAAGACTTCAAAGGGATTCTTAGTCGGTGCTCATCTCTAATGAAAAATTACGGTTTATATACAATAACTACATTTCTGTATTGCAATGTCATCAATATTAGACAATTCTTTTTGATTTTTTATGAAATCTCTCTCGCTTGTTCACTCTAGTTCTATGGGTTTAAACGTTTGTTTGCACTACTCTCTTCAAGCTTAGAAAGCTATCACTCTCTTCAAGCTGCTGTATTTGTGTGCCTCAAAAAAGAGTGATAAAGTGTCTCGCCTTCTTCTAAAAGGTTACTGTAGCATAATAGTTATTTACACCTGTATATACATATAGACGTGAAAAGTGCTCCACAGGCTCTTGTCTGCGTGTGACCCATTATATATAAATGTTTTTGCTTATTCAGTTTATTGAAAAGTTTTCCTTTGATGTCAATATATATATATAATATTATATATATATAAAGTTTTTTCAGCCCGTCATTAATTTTTTCTGTATAATTCGCATAATAACAATTGCATATGGATTTTTGAATAAATAAGATCCTAATAAAGAACAAGCATAAATTTTTGTGTGAAGGATAACCGCATAGTTCAGGACATATCTACTAATGGTTCTTTCATTAATAAATGAATTTTTTCACTTACATCCAAAAATTTATTTTGAGAGTGTTTAGCCTAGATCATAGAAAATCCCGTATATACCGATTATATACTTACTAAAGTAATTATACTCTCTCTGTAAATCATAGAGTAATCAACTTTACAGTATTTTTGGTTACTGGGCTGAGTGGTAGTGCATTTCATTGAGTCATTTCTATAATTTGGCCATTAGTTATTTGAATGGAAATTCTAGGAATATCTATATCTCACAGTTGACCCTAATATCGTAATTCTCCTATATTAGATTACAATAGGTAAGCCATAATGATCCTCTACCGTAATAAAATATGTCAAAATTTTCAAGTTTGTGGTCTCTTCTTCGTGTTTGTGCTCTGCTCTTCAGATTTTTAGCTAAAACAAGAGATATTAGCAATAATATCAATTGTGATGAGGGAAAAGCTCTTTTTATTGACATAAAATTACATAGTTATGCCAATCAAGTGTAAGTCTTTTGCGTATAAGGTAAAATTTCTTTTTTTGAAAAGGTAGCTCTAAAAAATACTGATAATCCATCTTATAACTGAGTTGTAGAAACTCTCCATGATCTGGTATAACAGATAGAATCTTTTTTCTTGATAGATAATGTTTTTAAGAACCCAATGAGTGAGGTCGTTGTCTGTACAATTACTAATTATTCGTAATAAATTTGAGGTTATTTAATACCCTGTGCTGTTGTGAGTAAAAATACACTATTATTATACCACTTTACTAATAGTTAGAATAGATGCTCATATTGCATGGCAAACATTTAGGGCATTCAAGCCACACTGACAAGAATATGTCTTAAAAGATATGAAAGGATATATGTTGGATAACATCAGCTTACGAGGTGATATATATATATACTTTAATTTATAATAAAAATTTATTTCGGGAATGTTGGATTTGTAAAAAATTTAAAGTGACTTGTGCTTTCCATGTTACTTAATGTTGGAGCGCGCAAATTATTAGGCTTAATAGCTCTGTGTGAGATCTTTTCGTCCATTTATAATGTTATGGGTGGGTAGACTTGTAACAAAAGCATGGAGTGTGCGCGTCGTATGTGAGCTGCAAAGGATGCACAATCAATCTCAAAAAATGTTTCCTTAGATCATTGTGATGAACACTGATGTATCCATACCGATATGTGTACATATTAGAGCAATATATCTGGATCTAGTACCAGATATGTCATCAAAATCATTTGTACAATCTTTTCAGCGTTTCATTAATGTTCATGGTGTTCCTGATATTGTTCTTGTGGATTTAGTGGAAATGTCAGAACAATTCATGTCAAGTGATTACAGATTGGAAATGACGAAGACATTTTAGTGAAGTGTTATACGCTGAAGAAGGGGATGCGGAGGAGTGTAGGTTGGCGAGAAGAAGAATCAATATTAACTAAACTCACATAAGGTCGATTTCCTCTATTGAGTATTGGACGGGTATAGCCTGTGGATGGAATTTGACAAGAACATATATACAAGGCGTATAGATCATGAATAGAGTTAATTATGTGCTGTGCGAAGAAGTGATATGGTCGGGTCATGTGTGCTAGAAGTAGTGTTTTGGATACTATTGTAGTCAGGTACTATTTACAAGATATCAGAGCTTATATACGTATTATATTCTCGCCACTTATATAGCGACCTTTACTGAGTGATAAGTTGATGTATACTCTCACTACAACGTGACTCGCCAATGTTTTAAAGCTCTCCATGACTGTGCATAGATGGACAGCGTAGTGTTGTATCAAGGTCTATGGTTCAGGAGAGCTGTCTATATCTTGGAGCTTGTCTCGCACACAAATGCTCGGAGAAGATCTTATGACTCCCTTCAATGGCATGTGCATTTCAGAGAAATAGCGAGTAAGATGTTGAAGAGTTGCTCAGAATCGTTTGAGTGGTCTCCTTGAGTTTATTTATATTGAGCGATATATTGCTGCTAAGCATTTATGAGGGATGAGGGGAGCTATAGTCATGGAAATTGTAATATTCATAATAAAGATCTAAAGGTGAGGACAATCTGGTTAAAAGTGGATGGCAGGAAATGGGGTTAGGATGTTAGTGAAATTGGCTTGTGCAGAGGAGTACTTGTGGTGCAGGGAAGACACTCTGTTGGACAGGTGATGGCATAGTCACAGCAAACTGTGTGGCCGTGTGGATGATTCCAGGCCGATGGGTGAGTGTAATATGTGGTGGACGCTTCGTTTTGTCTAGATATCTTGGGTATGCAGGGTCTAAGTGTGCACGCTATAATTCTGCAGTGAAGACTTACGTTTTGATAGCACCATGTGTGATTCTCTATGTAGACGCTCCATTGGTATCGTAACCAGTACAGAATCTGCGTCTTCTGCCACCTGGCGCAGCCTCGCGTGAGAGAGATGATAAAGGTGAATGGGAGGTTCTTCAGAGAATCTTCGTGATACAAAACGTTCGCTTCAAGGTCAGATAGGGATAAAACAGGAGATGATATGATAGGTGGGTGTGCTAGTGCAGAGAGACTGCCTTTTATGCCTCTCTCAGGATCAGTTTAGTTAATGTTCATCTAGCGTATCTAAGATAGGGAAGTGAGGGCTCAGTGCTTCTTGAATTTCCGTTTGTTGTTTATAGACGCAAGTGTCTGAGTTTAAATCCATTACTTTATATAGTGGTGTCATCTCTCCCCCGGAGGATTTAAGAAAATATATGCGTTATTAAATAATGTACTGCGAGCTATTGAGAGGAGAGGGAACGGGATGAGAGTGCGAGGGAGCGCTAATTCGAAGGGAAGAGTGTGTAGATATAAATGTTTGTCCTTGTCATCTTTCTTTTATATTTCGTGAGAAAAGACGTGACTGCATTCGCTGCCTCAAAATTCACGAAGTTGTGTTAAAGATTTATTCAAGTCCGCCCCCTCAATCTATTATTCGAAATAAAGCAACATTGGAATTTGGAATTAGTAGTAGCTTTTCTCATAGCTACTCTAATCAACCGGTGTTTACTATCACAATTTAAATCGAAAGGGTGTGCAGATTTGACATGGAAGTTGAGTGGAACAATTCAATCATTAATATATATATCTTCTTGTTTCAGTTGTTTGGTGAATGTTATCGAATTAAGCAAGGAACTTCACGATCGTGAGAACCTGTGCAAATGGTGCAAGATGGGAAGGTCTTTAACAAGATTTTCCAAATCTGACATCAGCAGGTCATTCTACATCATACAAATGGAGGTGAGAGAGGTATGTTTTAGACCGCTTTTACCGACTCTGTATGATATAATGGATAGCCTTATAATGTTCTATATGTAATGCAAGACTCGCAAATGGAAGATCCTTCTGGTACAAGAAATTACGAAAGAAAAAGGTTAGTTTTAGCTACCGTCATTATCTCACACTATAGTCATATGTTCTCAATGTCTTTTCGATTGGATTTGGGACAATTTATAGGATGTGGTTATTAGATTGATCATTAAATGGATGGTGAATATGAGTATTTATAGTATAAATTTATTGACAATTAAAAATGTAGTCGAATGATATTCTCTATGTTAAAGTTAAATACTGAGAATAGGCTAAATTACTTCTTTGTGTGTGTATGAATAGTAATTTATAAATCAGCCTTATTATTTAAATTCTATACATTTATTATGATAATTATCGAAAAAGCTTGAGATAGTTGGTAAATAATAGTTTGCACCTGTTGCGATGAAGAAAGTCCCACGTACTTCGTATTCGTATTTTGTTCAACACGTTTACCGCTGAAATAATAGGTGTATTGTGAAGAGGAATACAAGGGCTATTGGCTTGACTCAATATGATACGCCGAGTGAGTATAGAAGAATCGATGTGACATATGTTTGTTCATGTTTATGATACTAAAGAAATGGCTCTTATGGTAACATAATTTAATTCAGTATGTAAAAAGGGGAAATCTATTTATTTGTTGCTCTCCGTATTTATTTGGCTTTGGGTCAATTAATGTGTATATCCCAATTTGTTACGGTGGATAGTTTAATTTACGAGAATATGGAGAATTATAGTATGGGAATCGGAACAATGCGATAGTAAGTTTGTAGCTCGAGATGTTGTTGGGAAACTCGTATACCTACGACGCATGACAGTAAATACAGCAAGACACCTCGAAGAAAAAGTGGATATTATGCATACAGTTCTCAACCGTAAAACGTGAGATAATTTATCGAATACAACAACACACATTTTTGAAGTGCTGAGTAAAATGATGAGTTTTGGTAAGAGGCGAATAGAAGATACAAGGTGTATATATTAATAACAGTAGAGTTGAAATGGCTGAGTATGGGTATATTTTGGACGGTATGTAGAGTTATTGGATTTTTGTTGGCCCAACTATGGGCCAAGGGTGATTCATAATGATTAACCCTTTAATACATTGACTCAATAATATCTAACATATTTGAATGGAGGGTCCATCTTACTTTCTCCATTGTGAATAAGCTTTTAGGGTGTGGAATTTCTGTTCTCTTGATGAATAGTTGACGTTCACTAAATAATGGTAATCATGATAATTAGGGTAGTCGTAGGTAATTGGCTATGGTATAGCTTTATATTTACCTTTCGTAGATCTTTGTAGTTCATAGTATTTACTATTATTTTACTTATATCAGTACCTTTTCATTTTTCCTAGTTTATTGACTACGTTACTGCACCTTTTAACTCCCCATTTATTCATTAGGTGGAAATAGAAGGAAGTAATATGAATTAAGTGAAGTATAAAATAGTAAAGTAGGAGTATTATTAATATATTAATATTATATATTAATTATATATAATATATAATATAATATATATATTAATAATATATATATAAATATATATTATATAATAGTATATATAATATATATGTGTATTTTAATTATAATTATATAATTATATATATATATATATATATAATAATATATATATTTATAATATATTAAATATATAATATAATATATAGAAATATATATATCTACTGTAGGCAAAATCCACCCGCAGAGTTGGGAGACCATAATTAATACCCAGGCCAATAAATACAACGGTATATATATATATATTATAATATATACGTGTTCTATACTGATACTATCTCAGGACATTTTGATTGTGCTTAAAAGTATATAGATGTGAATTAGTAGGTTAAAAAAGATAATAGAGAGTGTGTTTCAGACCTTTACCAGTAGATGATTCATATATAGGATTGAACTTAATTATATCGGTCTAATGTCTGGGCTCTGATCTAGTAAGATGAGTTATATATATTATATATATTTAGAACAGTATTAAAGGTATAATGAGAGTGTATAATGTTAGAATAAAGCACTGTACTTACCAAAGTGAGAGGTAGGTATCGCGACTAGAGACTATCAGTTATAAGTAGCTATAGTGTCCTTTTCTATAAATAGAGGAGTAAAGTAGGTAGATGCAATTGATTACCTTTGTGTGTAAAAGAGAGGAAGTAAATTTGAAATGAGGGTGGAGTATAATAATAATTTTTTTATTAGGATAAGCCTATACTATTATATAATGTGTATATATATATATATATATACTATAATATATATATATATAAGATGTCTCAAAAAACTGTACTAATAGAGAGACGAGTATAGATAATATATATAAATTAATATATAAATATATATATATAGATAGTAAGATATATAATGTGAGATATATATATATATATAGTAATATATATATATATAGTAGATAGTAAAAATGTAATATAATATATATATAGTATATGATAAGTATATATAGATATATATATATATATATAATATATATATGGTATAAGTGAAGTATATATATGGATATGAAGATGAAGATAGTGTTACGTTTAATATAGATTAAATTATTAAATATAATATATAGTAAGTAATATATATAAGCTCTCTCTTATAAGATTATATAATATGTATACCTATTGTATAAGTATAAATATATATATAATAGTATAGGTATTAGAGTATATATAAGGCCCCATATAGTAATATGTAGTATGGGGAGACGATGAACAGTGAATCGGATTCATTCGGAGCAAGAGACTCGGGTCAGTATTTTCCAATCTTCATCGTGTCTATTTTTTGACCGATTAATTTGACAAATATTAAGAAGTATTGGGATAATATTGAAAAAGCAATATAATAATAATAATAATATAGACTCTATAATAATAATAGTAATAATATAGTAATTAATAATCAATCTTGTAAGAAATGAAATGAATAATTAAAATAAGTGAGAACAGATAATAGTAATGAATCTTTTGTAATAAAGAGATAATGAATAAGATAAGAAATGAGATGAGTATATAGATAGATAATAGGATATCAAGTAGATAGAGATAGAATAGTAAGATATAATGAATAAGGATATGAAATTAGATATATATATATATATATAATATATATATAATATATATTAATATATATATTATATAGAGAGTGAATTAATGAGACAGAGAGATAGATTATAGTATAAGATTTCATAGTATATATATAGTAATATAGTTAAGTAGTGTCCCTTTATGTTAAATATAACTACCATGTCATAAGGATGAGTATAACTTATATATATATATATAAAGTGTGAGTATAGTCAAGAGTTGGTTATAATTACTGGTTATATGTAAAAGAGATTGGATAGAGATCATAGTAAATAGATGTATTAGTGAAGTTAGACTATAACGATATTAATTTTAAAGTCACTTACTCCAATGACCAAACCTTGTATAGCATATGTGGTAAATCCACTCCTAGAGTATAATTAAATAACTAATTGAAATTAGCAACGAGACTGCCAGTTGTGAGAGTTCAGTAATCGCCATAGTGTAATACACAATACGCTTGGTCATAAGTTCAATTATATGAGTACGACATGCTGTATTCATTAAATTCTATTAGAGATTGTGGTGAATATGAAAAATAGATCGTGTCTTACAGCTTAACTTCCACAGAACAGGTCGCTATTACAAACTCATATTAGAAAAATTCCTAGAGTAATCTTTATGAATACACTGCCAAAAAACGTGCACATCTCAAGAGAATTAATCTCATTACCTCAATTAATGCCTTACCTCTACTGAAGGAAACGGCTTACAACAAATATATATATACTATCAGTTTAGCAGACATGAGAGCGCGAAAGAATATAGAAAGATAACTGGCTTGTAATAGAGAGAACGGGAAATTCGATTTAGCTTGAGATCTTATTAAATAAGATCTGATAGGTAGTTTTGTAGGTTACCGATAAATATATTGACTAGCTGTTAGTGAAAAGGATTATACGTGAAGTTAGAAATGTTAGTTAACAGATAGATATAAATAACATCACTTTGTATAGATTTTTGTAGAATTGTCCATATATAGTAAATATGTTCTATGTTCGTTTAGTATATCACTTAAACCAGAGTATTTATTCTTTGCTTCTTCACATAGTTATGTAAGTGAAGATACTAGAAGAAGATACCTTAGATAGGTTCAGTTATGCACTCTGGCAGTCAATAACATACCCCGTAGTTATTACGTAATATCTAATTATTATTCTAGTTAAGAGTTTCGGGTCTTTCAACTTCGAAAGGATTAATGAATATAGGGTTTGTAAATATTGTACGTTATAATATTATAAGTAATAGGATAGTATAGAGTACTCGATTAGTTTTTGATAATAAGTTATAAGACTAGAGAGTTGAAAAGTATTAAATATTAACATACCATATTGTAAGGTAAAACACCTATAACTTATATATGATATTATTTCAGCAGGAAATATTTTAATTATATATGTATAAATCGCGGCTATGTAGACTCAATCTCACAAGCATGATTTTTGTTATGAGACATGTGGCAGTCCAGAGAAGCTTTTGACATTATTCTGGTTTTACTGAGCGTATTACTCTCGTACAAATGTACGACTTAAATTATATAAGTGAGTTTAGTTATTATCTCTACAATGAGGAGGGAACGTTATATGATGATCAATATGTTTTATGTCTTTGGTGAAAATATCGGTGGCTAGGGTGGCTTTTTCTCGAACATATGTATCTCCTTAAACTATCATAAGAGCATTTATTTATAACTAGGCTCATGAAGTTCATAGCCGTCGCCACCATTGCCGAGATAAGAGAGGCAGTTAGTTCTACACTCTGCAATGAGTCATTAACGCAGAAGCACGATGCAGTGGAAACAGTATCTCTACGAATAAAGTTGAATAACTTCTTAATTTGATCATTCAGAGTGGTTCCAACTGTGTATTCTGAATGTGAGTTATGTAGTACTCTAGCTTGCTAAGCGAAGTATTTCTTAAATACCTCAGTGTTCTAGCTAAATTGCTAGTCTAGCCTGTTAAGATTAAGACTATTTCAGAACATAGTTAGAGTATACGATAAGTTAGTTTATAAGATCTATTTGTTAGTATTTGATGTGAAAAATGGATATAGCAAGGTAACGAGTTTACGTAGCGCGAGGATGTTACATATCTTTCGTTTTCTGTTTCAGTAAGGAGTTCACAATGCCATTACAATAGTAGAGCAGTCATAAGTTTCAATGGAGAGAAGAGAGGAGCGCGAACTCAGAAGTCATGAAGTGAAAAAACAGCCAGAAGGCACCGAAGTCGTACAGAGTCATTACCTCACATCTCTCAGGATGAGAACGCGCATAGAGCGATTGCGAGCGACATGTAATAGTGAGGAAATTAAACCACACAAGTTGGAAGAAAGTAGACATAAAATACCATTAAGCACCATGACCTTCTTAATGGGTCGACAGAGCTCAACATGTACCAGAAGAGAAGACGAAGGAAGATGGAAGGAGAGAAGAGGAAGAGAGAGGCACCACAACGAAACGAGGAGTCTGGGTGTTCGTGACTCGGCGCGAAAATTATCATGGATGAGCAAGGGCATTCCTTGATTCTTATGTGGGCGACGCGAATGGAGGTGAGGAATGAAGTGCGACCAACTCCCGGAAGCATGATACTGGCGAGCGTTGTGAAGAGAAGTACACGAATATAAAAGAAGAGAGTAGAGCATGAGCAATAGCACAATCTATTCATAAGGACGTAGACGATAATATGTTTAGGCTCCAAATGATGGGGTGTTCAAGAGGTTGAGAGATGGAGAGATAACGTGAGAGGAATAGAGGCTTTTTACTGTTATATCTGCTTCTCGCTATAGATAAGATTGGAAATATCGCCATCAAGACATAAGTGAAGTATAGAGCCGAAGACCCCATAATGATGAGAGCGCGAACAAGACTTCCAAATTAGTTCGAATTAAGGCCCTTATTAATAACTGTAGTGATATAAGTTAAGCTATGTGCAGAGTGGAAAAAAAATTCCCTCACGCTACACTGAGCTAATATAACTCTCCAGCTCTTTATAGGTTCCACCTCCTTAGCATACCATATGAGATATATGAGGTTTCCATAAGATCATATATTTTTGTTATATTGATTCAGGTAACCTAAAGTAAATGTTATGTTGTCAACCAGGCGAGACGTTAGAGCCTTTCTCGAAGAAATTAGAAATAGTTTGGAGATAGTTTTGTGAAGAGGGATGTTATAAAATGAAATGAGTTGATGTTTTTCAAAGTAGTTTGAATTTCACAAGGTTTTTATGTTGTGACCCTATAATCGAGAAATCCCATCCTATATTTATGGCAAGAATAAGTAATCGGAGAAAGTCTGAAGGACGTATAGATATATATATATGATATATACATATCTTATAGATGTCAATAATGATATTTGTGGTAAAAACAGTGTATATTTAATTAGAAGTATGATGAAAGAAGATATATGTCATATAGTTTGGATAGCATATCTATTATATTTTTCTAACTTGCTTTATTGCTAAAGGTCATTCTTTTGTATTGAGTAGGACATATACATATATACTCATGCCTGTTATAGATTGTTATCTCAAAACCTACAGGGAAGAAGCCATTCATGCTCCTCTATGGGTATAAATATTAAACTAAATTTACGATAATACCTTTCATCCTGGTTTTTGTGCTTATGCATGTTGGCTTTAACACTCCATTTCACCATTGGCCGCATTCCTCATCTCCCTTTCCTCTCTTAGCCCGTCTTTATTGACACTGCTAAGTAGGCAACTATAAGATGGGCATATGGCCCACATATCCATCTCATCACCGATTTTTATACCCCCTCCTTCTATTTCCTCACCATTCTTAATCCCCGTTACCTATATTTCTGCATGGCATTTATACGTTTAACGTGCACACAGAATGTACCCTGCTACTCTCCAGTTTGTAACCCAAGAGCCTTATGAATTCATTTTTGGTCAGAGAAATTTTATTTCATTCTCTCAATATTAAGATATTCTTATCATTATATTGCTATGATGATGATCTCGTTGAGTGGTTTACCAAGTGTCACAGAAAGAGTTGGTTTTTCGGCTTAGTGATAGTCATCAAAGTTGCTAAGGCACCTGAGTATTTGAATGAGTCATGGTTAAATGTCTTGGTATTTAATAATGTCAGTATGATTATTCTAAATCCATATACCATGATGCCATCTAGTGTATGCGTATTATGCGCAAGCCTCAAGGTGGAAGTTACAGGCAAGTGTATAATTACCCGAATTAAGATTGGATGCAGCCAGATGAAGTCAAGGGTCGGTGGTGGGGTTCCCCTTCCGGGATATTACCTTGAGGAAAAGGAGGTCAAGAGAGAATTTGAACGTGACGAGAGAATTGGCACAGTTTACCCTCATAGGAATGGGACTGATAGTGAGGATGTTTAATAAAAAAAAAATTAAATAAATTAAAAATAAATAAATAAATTAAAGAGGATGGTGTTCGAAAACGATGTTCGAACTAAAAAATTTTGGGAATTTTAGCAGCGTAAATGTCGAAAACGCGAAAGAACAAGAAAGGATGGTAGACAAGGACACACCTCTAAAAAGAGAGAAGAAAAATATACCATTTTGATCATTTACGACAGGGTGAAAGAAATATGCTTTAGGTTAGGTTAAGTTAGAGTGTATTAGATTAAAGGTATGGAAAGTTAAGTTAAGTCTAAGTTTGTTGAAAGTGTAAGAGATTAGTAAGACATTTTAAATGGTGTCTGTCTCGCTTAGGTTAGGTTAATGTGATGGTAGGATGTAGCTTAGGGTTAGAGTTAGGGTTAGGTTAGGTCTATGAGGTTAGTGGGAAGAGAATTGGAAGTAGATAGATAGTATAGATTTGGAGGAGATGGTAATGCTTTACTAGGGTTAACTCTAGGTTAGGTGGTTGATAGCAGTATAGGGTTAGGGTTCTAGTTTTGGACTACTGGTTATGGCTAGCGGGTGTAGGTTAGTTAGCGTTAGAGTTTGTATAAGGTTAGGTTAAGTGTTAGGTATAGGTTAGTTTTATATATTTTAGGGTTAAGGTTAGGTTTTATAGTGAGTTTGTGCTGGTATATTAGATTTGAGTATTAAATCTCTATATAAATATAATCCATGATTATATTTTAGTTTCTAAAATGGATCGACTCTCATTGTATATCTCTTAGTATATTCTCAGACATTTAGGGACTAGCTTCTCAAAATTATATACGTCCTTAATCAAATATAAATCTACTTTTGATCTTGCAGTATTTATAAGAACCTAAGCAATTTGGGATTATTGTTTAATTATATATTATATATTATATAATATATATATATAATATATATAATAGTATTAATATATATATATATAATATATATATTAATAATATTATATATTAATATTATTATATATATTTATATATATATTATATATATATTATATATATATATATATATTAATATTATATATATAATATATTAATAATAATATATATATATTATATATACAATATATATACTATAATATATATTATGTATATTAGTATATATATATATATATGACAAATATATTATATTAATATATATTTATATAATATAATATATATATATTTATTATATATATATATATATTTATATAATATATATATATATAATAAATATATATATATAATAATATTATTAATATATATTATATATATTATTATAATATATATAAATATATATATATATATATATATATTTATATATATATATATATATATATAATATAGTAATATAAACATTAAAAAACTGGCCAAAATATCATATTTAGTTTAAGTGTTACTTTGAAATAATGATTTACAAATAAATATGAGTATTGAATCCTTTATAATACTTAATATATGAATATCCTATTATATATGTATGTATATCCGTGCACGCTCGCGAATTTCTGTTCATAACTCTAGGAAACTGATATTAAGGATGCCAAATTTCTCTCTTAACGAATCAGATGTGAAGAATAGGGAAAAATTAAATTCGCCTTTTAATATATCCAGTACTCCAATTATCTTATAAATGAATATAGACCCACGGTTTCGGATAACTCTATTTCAAAGGAGTTTTTCATAATAGAGGTTTCGGAAATTTCATCTAATCTGATATTATGCCATGAGGAATAAACATAAATATACTAATAAATATATGAACTTCTGTGTTCCTCATAAATTACCCAATAATTATCATAGGTATATAAATTAGGTATATATCAATTTCAATATTATACAGTGACATCAAAACTACTTAGTACTAAATTGACCGTAAGGAGTCCAAGTAAATGCTTTTTTGAATTCTATAAAGCCTATCTACAAGAAAATAGGTCCACAAAGAATATAATTGATATACTGATATGGTGCAGTTTCTGAATTATATGTGACTTTATTTGGTGATATTATATATAATTATATATATATAATTTAAAATATATACTATTAATTATTACATATGAGACGAACGATACGAGAGATTTTGGACTAACTAGGCGAAATTCAAGTTGGAAAAGGAGAGTGTGACTGCAAAAGTGATTGTGAGACGCCAGGAAGAGTAGAAGAAAGAGAGCTGACTCATTCTCAAGGAATCTTCTAGTCTTTATCTCCGGGTCTCAACATGCCCAGTCTTTCATCTCTATGATCTCCTTTCTACATTTACAGCGCCATTACCATATATCTCAATCTATTCACACTCACCGATTATATAATTAAGAATCTCTTCAGTGGATTGTTGAGCTCCCATGTGTCTTCACACTTCATTCTACAAGAAAGACGAGCAGAATACCTTGTAAGTATGCAAATTCCTTCATATTTTAACAGGTTCTTCTCACACCTTAAATACTCCTAAGATTATTCATCTGAATAGATAGCACCTATACTCTAGGAGTTTTATCTGTGGATTATACTCACACCATTTTTTTCTAAACATATAAGGATTAACTCTCTACACCGTATTGGTAAGAAATAACAATCCAGGGTCTTATTGTGACCTAATTCTTAGTCTCTTTCACCAATCAAGTTCGTTTCTAATTTTACGAAATGCCAGGCATTTAGAGATTTCCTCCTACCATTCACAACCTTTTATCATACTTATACACTCAGCTAAATCCATACACCTTATAAACAACATTCACCAAAACATTATTAGCATTATTAATATTTAACATTATTAGATATACTTAGGTTTCAATTGTGATCATCACATTCGACAAGATTTATATACACTGCGGGTACTCTACCTAATACCTACTATACTTAATCCACCATACCTATTCACTCTATACTTTTATTAATATTCCTATTTTCTCTATATTATCACACTTATGCAAAATATCACTTATCTACTCAATATCATACTCTTAAACTTTCTTCAGATTCGACATACTTCAATAAACCAAAATACATCATTATCAGAAGTGTGGGACTAGGGTAACTCATCACTATCTCTATCGCGTTTTTCATAACTCTAATATATATGAGTCTCTAACTATTAACATCTCTCTGCTTACCACCGCTCACCTATGCCTTAATCGAGTCTCTTTCATCACAGACTCATCATCTCTCGTATCTCAGGTATCCGCATAGTCTAAGGTAATGCAAACTCAATCGATATGAATCTCAGCACGGATTCACATACGCTGATACATATGCGACTCTTCACACTTTTTGCTAAAATACAGATCATCTAGTTATTCCACCTCCTCATATTCGGTCTAACGTGGACCACAAACATCTTTTTTCACTATCGTATCGATGCTTCAATCATGTTAATATTTATTGATTCCATTAAAGAAAATCCTATCACACCTTTATAACCAGTATATATATCATTACATAGTGCCATAGTACCACATATATAAGCTTCTTCTAATTTAAATTTTTGTAATACGTGCCTAGTTTTAGCAAGTTTATCATTAAAATATCGTATAAATACAATTTTATCTTCTTCTTTCTACATATTTTTCTCTAATTACATTTGTATATTTGATTTACAATGTTTAAAAATCATTTGATCGATACTAACATCCATTATCATATCTAACTTTCCTAATATGCAACTATACTTATTTTACTTCTAATCAATACCAGTCTCACCTATATTACTCAGTAACACATCTATTTTTTAACAAAATTCCTACATATTATCTTCTACCTATACAACACTTCATATATAATATAATTATCACTCACATACGTTTCTATAGTCCTCTCACCTTATTATCTCCTCTATACTTTACTATTATATAAGGGTACTATAATAATACTGATTTACTACTATTATCCAACCATTTATAAAATCATTATAATTATACTTACTATATTAAACTTCATTTATGTTATTATACACCATACTTACCATTAAGTGGCCAGTTCGAGTATAGTACAAAAAATCACCCAACACTCTCTTTCGAATATATCGCATATAGTCGATGATTGGTGCCCACAAAGTCCTCTCGGTTAGGTCTTCTTTAAGAAGATAAACTTGCTCATCCAAATATCCTTGTGCTGAAGCATTTTGATGAGGGATTTACTCCTCCTATTAACCTGTCTCTCTCTCAAATTTCTGTAAATCAAATTCCTCATCTGAATTTACGTCCTCTTGAGCTCTCTACTAACTTATATATACCTATTTCTAATCCTTAACACACATTACGTATATCTATCTGCTCCTCATTAATTACTCTTGCACTAATGTATTATTCAGAATTTCTTTATGATAAGTGCTTATGTCATCCAACAACAGTATATAACAAGGTCCAAACTAATTACAATTAACCAAATGCTCAGCGATATATTTATCACCATGTCGAAGGAAATAAGTAACAGATCTTGGTTTAAAAAGGCGATAACAAACTCATGGTGCTTTCTCTATTAGAAACATCTTAGGCTTCATACTCTTTGCGGATCATAATGTAAAAGTTTGCCTTATCTCGCTCATTTCTCTGATCTACTCTTCTACTTCTCCTCATTCTCTCTCTCTCCTTTCCTCTTGCTCTCTCTTCTCCATTATAAATTATTTATTATTTACTACTATATTTAATATTTCTTCCTACGTAATGCTCAATTTTTAGTCTTTCCATTTATCTTTATTTCCTTATACTATATATTTTACCTAATATACCCTACTTTTGTAAGAGCTTAAATCATTGACTTTTTCCACATTCTAAGCACGTATAATATATATATAGTGCTGCGAAATATCGATATACCTCGTAGTCTGAAAGATAGTGAACTATTAAAAAAGTGGATGTGTGAAGTCACACATATGATAAAAGGAGTTTTCTGAAAGGAAAAGAGAACGTGAATTTGGTTTAAAGGCAGAGAAGATAAGTGTATTTATTAAATAGTGAGTGGTTTTAGATGGTGCGAGGTTCTGTGGACGTAGAAGAGGCACTTAATCGTGAGCTATGCTCAAACGTGCCATAGAAGCTGTTACTTATGCATGCGAGCACGCAAGAGAAGTTACTAAAAACATGAATCTCTCATTAACTAAAAAATAGGGTAGTAATAGGTAACGTATCCTACCTTAAGAAGCTGTTGTTAGGAGAACATATTGAGTCTACATTTCGTCACACGGGTGCGACTGTGAAACCTAGGGTGTACTCATCTATCTGGACTTTGGCTAGAGCTCGTGACTACAGTACTTAATAAGTGCACAAAGGTTTAGGACCAGGAATATCAACATGGATATGATGTTCTGGGATTTTATTTGGACTTTAAGTTTAAGACCGATCCACTCTCCTCTAAGTAATATATATATCTCTCAGATCCTCTCCGTGACTGTATTACGCTTTATTGCGTTGTGTGTATCGAGCATTAGACGTGTAAACGCGTGCGAGCGCACTGTAGCAATATGTGAAGGGAGAGAAGGATGGATATAATTAAGTTTGTTAAAAACCAGTTTATTGGTGGATCAAACTTCTGCAGAACTGATATATTGTCTGTCAACACATATTTAAATGATATAATTATATACTTGAATAGGACAATAATTTATTACTACATATCTCGATATGTAGCAACCAAAGAGCCCTTCCAGCTATTCAGAGAAAATCAGTAATGAATTAAAATAAGTTGTTAGAAAATATGCCTTATAGATCAATATATAAATATTATTATATAGTCCTATTATATAAATAATGCCAAGAAATTGCATACTCAGCATAGAGTAAGATATCTCGATTTGTAATTATATATATATTCTAAAATAATATCATAGCTGTTACTATATTTTGCCAATAGGATTTTGACTGATATAATTAATATATATAAATATAATCTATATATATAAAGCCAGGTCAAATATTACATTCTCGATAGCTAACTACAGTTATAGAAATCCTTACCAAGTTGTTAAATAGTTTTAAATAGTAAATCCATTATCTATAAAATAGTCATTATAACCTACTAGCGACTAATGTAATATCAGTAAGTAATATCAACTCCTCACTGTTGGTTCTATTGATTAAAGCTACTCTCCTTCATGCATCTACGTGACTCACATGGAGTACATATTCTCAATATATTGATATATATACTTTTTTCTATTAGATTACCTACCATTAACATACTATACATTAATATAGACTCTATTAATAATCAGTAGAAAATGGCTAGAATTTCGCCTTCTACCCTTGTAAATCATTACTTAGATAAGCATAGCTTGTATGTGTAATGAAAGACATCTTATTTTTCGTGATATGACTTATTACTCATACAATAAAATTTATAATATATAGTATCAGTAATAAAGAGCATAATGCGAGAAAAGATGAGAGAATATTTGATAAATATTGGTGTATTTCTAAATATAGTTCTGAATACAAAAATATGGCCATCAGAGACAAAAAAATATAAAAAATTGTTTAAAAAAAGAGCAATCAAAATTGATTAAGAAGAATTATATACAATATAAATATTTGCTTTTTTTTTATTTCATTTATGGTTTAAAAGATTAAAAAGAAATTGAAATCATTATGTTCTTTGCTCTTAATTTTATGCATAATATGTGTGTAAAACAGCTTTAATTTAGTGGAATTTAGAATATTTTGCGTATGTCACACCAACTCTCCCAAGTAGACAATACGAGAAGAAGGAGCCTCGTCGTAGTTATCTTATCTAAAGTAATCCTCTGAGCGTGCATACTGAAATATCTAGTATTATTTCATTGTTTCAGTAAAATGAAAATAAAAGAAGTAATTAACGTGATCCAGAGATGCGAATAATCCAATGACGCGATAAGACAATTACAAAATAAATGGTAAATGGAACTCCAAATAACGGCTCAGTAAATGTGAATTAACGCGAATTATTAAAAGTAAAACTCAAGTGCTATAATAATTAAAGTGGACGAAAGGTGCTCTGGAGTCGGAAATGCAACTACCTCCTCGCATTGAGTTCTGGGTAGCTTGATTTAAGATAGCGAAAAATTTATATATATTTTAAAAATACTGAGGGAACTTGAAGGATATTCAAACGATTTATTTGGCAAAAAAAATATAAAATAAAAAAAAAAACATAACTATACTAAAATATTAAAAAAATCAATTATTTTTCATATTAATCAATATATATATATATAATTAATATATATATATATATAATTATATATATTACTATATATAATATATATATTATATATATAATATTTATAATTAATATATATTAATATATATATATATATATATATATTATATATTTTAATTATTTATAATAATATATAATTAATTAATATTATAATTATATAATATATATATTTATATTATATATATATAATATATTATATATTATAATATTAATATATATATATATTATTATATATATTATAATTATATATATATATATATATATTATATATATATATACTGCTCCTTTTAACGTGCTTTATCCCCTTATACTCTCAGAGTATGAGATAACACCACGTAGGTATGAGTGACATACAGTGGAAATCGATTCTTATAAAGTTTCAGTAATCATATCTCACTTCAAACCAGTCATGCCTCACGACGTGTGTTTCGCACTGACAGAGTTTTAATTTTACTTTGCCTCCCAGGATAAATAAAAGCTCAGTGAGACTGTCATATACGTGTGAGGTGATATGATACTCATGCGTTCCATATATAATATACGCATAATAATAGGAGAGAGTCAGTGCTACGCGTCAAGCCTCCTGTGCCACAGAGTAGCGTGATAATATATAAATAGAAAGAGAGAAGTCAAGTAAATAAGTAGAGAGATATAGACTCACTAATAGATACATGAATAAGAGTGAAGATATCAGTGAATATAGAAGTAAATATATAATAATAATATATATATAAAGATATAGATATAGTAAGATAAGATATATGAGATATATATGAAGTAGAAGAGTATAGAGATATATAGAGAGATATAGTATATTATGATGAATGAATATATAGTGAGAGAGAATATAGATATATATATATACGAGATATATGTATATATCCAGTTGATTGAGATTATCATGAAATATAGATCATATAGTAATATATTATTATATTAATATATATAATAATATATAATAACGCTAATATAGAGAACTATCATAATTATAGAAGATATAATAGATGATATATATATATATATATATATATATATATAACATATATATATATATTTATATATATAGATAGGAGAGTAAGACGATACGATATATAGAGATGATATATGATAAGTAATAGGATGAGATATATATATGAGATATATAGTATATATTATATATATATAATGATATGTATATATAATAGTGTATTTACCCATCTCCCAGGTAGGGCATTCACCCTGTCAGGTTGGAAAACATCTTCTTCCTCAGGCCAAAAACGTCTATGTAACCTAGAGCGACTTAGAGAAACATTTCTCGGCCGTCACATGGTTTCTTGATTCTAGTCCTTGAGTGTATACACTCAGGCAGGCAAAATTTTCCCTTTCGTGAACAGCATCTTCTTCCATTGGCACTTGAAACTGCGTTCGCCCAGAGCTACTCCAGAGATCGATAGTTTAGAGGCGCATAAGACTCCAATAATATATATAATTGTATATAAGTATATATACTATATATATTTATAATTATAGATATAGAAGTATTATATAGTATATGGATATAGAGATATAGATAATGATGAATATAGATATATGAAACCGTGAAGAAGGTACGATAAGAGTGATGAATATAAGAGAGTGAGATTGATGTAGTAAGATGAATAGTA
>JABUQX010079239.1:0-25310 GCA_015478945.1 Trachelipus rathkii | reverse complement strand
AATGGCGATTTGTTACCAGATTGTCGAGAACTGATTAGATATAACTGACTGGAGATACAGAGTTTCAAGACCAAAACGTTTTCATGTTGGGAATTTAAACAATTTAATGAATATTCAGTCAGTATGTTTTAAAGCATAAATCTATTAGGGTGGCGAAGAGAAAAACCTGTTTGTGAATAGAGAGATAAGAGAGAAAATGTATGAAATAGCGCAGAGTTTTAATATTCAACTCAAAACTGGCGCTTTAATGCTAAATTATAGTGAAAATAGAAATGAACTTAACGTCAATAAGAAAGGCAAGAGAGAGGCAGAATGTAATTTTAAGGCAAGCAAAGTTAGAACCAAAAGAAGGTTTTTTAGCTTTTTATTAAATTAAAAGTAAGAATAGGACAATTGGCCAATTAAAATTGATGAATTTAGTGAGTTCAGATAAGGAGGTTGGTTAACATTTTCAATGCTTATTTTGCGTCAGTGTTTACAGAGGAAAGATTAGATAATAGTTCAGAGACTAATAGTTCTTTATAATAAATAAGCAAATGACTTTACAGAATTTGAAATATATTATTTATAAATTATAACGTTTATTTAGATCATATTGATTCAAGTTAAAGTGCAGGCCTGATGGTATTATTATGAGTTAGATTCTGTAAGAGGGTAGTTTCGAGCATTGCAAGGCACTGATTTTGATTTTTAAGTGAATCTATAAAATTTTGAAATAGCGGGTACCAGAAGACTGGAAACAAGCATATGTTGTGCCTATTTATAAGAAAGGTGTAAGGAAGATTTGGGAATTATAGGCCAGTTAGCTTAACATCTCTGGTTGTAAAGTTCTGGGAAAGCTTACTGAAGGTCTATAGGAACTATGTTAGAATAATAACAAAGGGTTGTATGACTCCAGATGGTTTCAGAAAGGGTATTAGTGTCAGGACAATGTTTAGAATTGTATGGATAACATTCTGATGCATTGACGGGAGATCCAGTTGATATTGATATTTAGACTTTAGTAAAGCTTATGATAAGGTTTCCCCACATAAGGCTGATGAAAGTTATTGCAATGTGGGATAGTGGAGTGGTACATGGTTGGATAAGAGTGGTTGCGAAATAGAACACAGTGTGTCAACTAAATGGGAATAATCATCATGGGAATAGTGAAGAGTGGTGCTGTCCACAGGGTTCAGTGCTGGGGCCAACATTTTGCCTCATATATATAAATGTTTAGACCAGGGACTTAAATGCAAGGTTTTAAGTTTGCAGATGATACCAAAGTGGCACCTCAGTTAGGAATTAGTGAAGGATGCAAAAGTTTCGACATGATGTTGATAATCTTTTGGGTGAGCAGATAAGGTGGCAAATGAATTTATAGTAAAAAGTGGAGCTCGAAGACGAGTTTATTACTCGTACGAAAGTGACATGATTAAAAATGGAGTGACCGCTGAGTCTTGGACAGAAAAGCTGAATCAAAATAAAACTTGACCTTTGCGAGTCACTGTGGAAGCTAGAGATAAAGTAATAAGATGCTGGGCATGATAAATCGCAATGTTTAAGAGCAAGGAAGTAATAAGAAACTGTATAATAGCTATGTTGGCAGTAATGAGTATTGTGCACAAGTTTGGCCTCTTATTTAAAGAAAGAACTACTGTCTATTTAGTAGAAGCAACAAGAATGATGCGTTGGGTTTGAGGGTAAGAGCTATGAGGAGAAGCTTGATAGTAGGAATGTTTTGTCTGTAGAAGGCGATTTCTCAGGGGGACTGATACAATCTACAAAATATTTACAATCTTATTGATATATGGAGACCAAAAATTTTTCATAGTAGAACATGGACAGGTGCCCATGGCATAATAAAGAAAATTAAAGAGGAAGATTCAACCTGATATAAGAAGCTGCATTCAGTCTTAATGGGTGTGTTAAATTTTGGAATAGTTGCCAGAGGAGTGTTGGAGTGTGGAGCGTCTTGATGAACTTTAAGAACAACGGTTAGATTGTTTATGGATGGTTGGTTATATAATATATTGGACGAAGCCAAATTTGGCGGGTTTTTAGTGTTAGCAGTCTATTGTTAGACTGCATGTGTGACCTAACTTAGTTATTAAATGATGTGGATGGTTTGGGTATTCATATATATATCATTAGTGTTGACTAAGCCAAATTGGTGGATTGTGTGTTACAACAATGACAGCCTAGGGTGCTTGTGGGATGCTGAGCATGGTTTGGTAGTGAGGTTGACTAGGGGCAAGTCTCGATGGCCCATGGTGGTTTTACTGTCTTAGATTCCTAATGTCCTAATTGTCCTAATGAAAAAGGCGTTCCACAGCAAATTTAAAGCAGGTGGAGCATATGGTACAATATTTAAGTCGTTTTGATTTTTCTTTGGGTTTTGGTTATAGATATCAAAAATCTATAGCGATGTTGAATTTCGGGCATAATTGATGTTTGTTTACAATATTTTGATCAGCTGTTTTGGATTTTGGGTTTTTTTAAATAAACAGAAATTTAAAAAAAATAACAATGGTTTTATTACAATAATTGATCAATATTGTATGGAGTTTATCGATTTGGAAGAAAATTAAGTTTAAAGCTAATTTCCATGAATGAACATTCATCAATCAAAAGACCTACTACGCGCCAATTCTTGGTTGTTTTATTTATTCATAGCATTTTCTTAAATTCTGTAAAGAAGGAAAGAGCACCTTACAGAAGTTAGGAAATTCCTTACGTTTGGTGAGATTTTTTAAAAATTTGTGCTAATTGACAAAATGGAACGACTTGAGATTTTGCCTAAATTTCGTAAGCAAAATGCAAAATCGAAAGGCTTATAATACTAAAAATGATATAATTTTTAAAATTTTTTTTATGTTTTCACCAATATATAATTGTTTTAAAAAATTAAAAAAGTAACCTCTGAAAATGGTAATGTGATTTGTATAATTTTAATAGGCATAACGCTGATGATGTTTTTTTTTTATTACGATCACTTATTTCATTACTATTTTTTTTGATATGAAATTTTTTATAAAATTATCGACGATGTTGGGGAGAGAGGGTGGCAAAAGTTGTGTTTTATTCCTGCAAGTTAAAGGTATGCAAAGGCATTTATTGTGAAAAACTAACATTTTACAGGTTAAAGCAAAGATTCTAAAAGTTTGTCCTCTTCCTTATACATATACCTAAATTTACTGTGACAGCGATTCTAAGTTCAGAGCTAAAAAATTGGGTAATAATAGTACAGAGGGGTGTCACCTCCAATTTTTATGAATTCACAGGAGTTTTTTTAAACATAATATGAGAATAATGTAAAACAAAAAATTGTCGCTTCTTAGGAAAAAAGTGTTACGGCCTTCGAAGTTGTTAAACTCCTCACATAGACTTTTCATATTGATCACAAGGTTAGGTTTCATTTCGGCCCTCTAGTTTAGGTTATTGAAAAGTTTTGCTAGGTTATACGACAGAAATCTATCTCTCATATGTGATCCATAAGATTATGTCTCATTTTAGCCTTCTAGTTTCAAGGTTATGAAAAGTTTTGTTAGGGTTTATACACAGAGAATCTTGTGTAGACTTGACATGAAGAACATAAGGAAATATAGGGACAGTAAGAAGCCCACATGGGCTATCGAGACTGTTCAGTCAACTCACTACAAAACATGCTTGCAAATCCACAAAGCACAATAGGGCTTGTCAAATTTCTGTAAACAAAACCGCCACTTTGGCTTAGTCAAAAAAAAGTGATAAATGCCAAAACATTCACATGCCTTAATAACTAAGTGATGGCTCACAAAGCAGTAGCGTTAACATTATAATCGTTAACTAAAAAACCAGCAATTTGGTTTCGTCCTAATACCTATGTGATACAAATGCCTTATAACCTATCAACCCGTTTCTTAAATTGTATGCATTGAGTCAACTCAAAACTCAATGTGGCAATCATTTCCCAATTTTAAACCCTATTGCTGAATGCATATTTCTTTATCAAGATGGCATGCTTTCTTAAGTTTTAAGCTTATGTCTGAGTTTAGCACATCTTATCTAACTATAGAGGTGCATAAACGAGCATAGCCCCATTATTTTATAAAAGAGTTATCGGGAAAATTTTAAATTTTGAGAGAGGCTTTACTTTTTTTCCAAAAGATTAACATTTTTCATTTTTTGAGTTCATTATTTTTTTTTTTTTTGAAACATGGATTTTTAAAAAAAAATTTTACAAATCGTTATGTGATTTTAGAAGCTTGCAGAGGGCTTTAACTTATGTTGTCTAAAACAAGAAAGAGAGCGACGATTTTTTTTTTCAGTATTATTTTTTAGAAGTTTTCTTGTGATTTTTATAAAATCGGGGGTGGCCTTGCCACTATTCCAAAGGGGAATTGAAGAAAGGAGTAGAAATTCAAGATTAAGTAGTGTGAACTAAATTTTTGCAATATAAGGAAATCCACAAAATCATTCCAGGTTCATCCACGCTATTACAATGGTCTCAGCACACCGGGTTTATTCACACACAATGTAAACAACAGGTATTTTCATATGTTTATTTTTACTAATAAAATTTCTAATGGACGCACTAAAGTTTACTTTGACACAACCTCAAGTTTTACCTTACCTTGTCATGAATATTTCCGTGCTCGCTCATACTAGGATTATCTGGCACATGCAATTAATTTTATTATCAATTCACAGATGGAGGAAAAAAAATCACTGTATCAAGTAAACACTGCACTTTTATATAGTGGAGAAAATTTGACTCTTCCTAAAATGGAAGAAAATATTTCAGGAAACATAGATGAGAGTAAGTTTTAATACAAATGATACCTTATCTTACCTGTCAGTTCGTCAAATATGCTCTTTCTGTCATTGAATTATGGGCGAAGACAATATATGCAGAACACTTAGTTTAACATTACATGTGTTAAATTTTTAAAGTTGATTTATCAAGTAATGTAGGTTTTCAAATAAAGGTGCTAAAAGGCGTAAATGTGACAAGACCACTTGTTCCTTCTTTTTTACTTGTAGCTATTGATTTGATTGCTGTAGCCATCCCCTACACCTGTAAGCCTCTGCATATTGACTGGCATATTCGCACAAACAACAATTTTTGATTTGTTAAAGAAAATGCTTTAACTGCATCCACAGAACGCAGATGCTTGGCGCTTTATCCACTTATTGATGTGGGCATCTCCACATGCCGGAACCATATTATACATTTTTTTAAAGAACTTGGATAAACTTTCTTGAATTTATTAAAATTTATTATTGTGTTGTAAATACAGTCTGATCATAATTGGTTGGTTGACCGCAGTAGGGATTTGGATGGCCATTAGATGTGTGCGGAGAACAAATAAAGTAATAGGGTTATATTTATGAATATGCTCTGTTAAATATGAACTAAATTCCGGCAAACAGATAGCTGAAACATGTCGTTATACGAGAAATGCGACTCCAACAACATTATTCATTTTTTGGAGCATCCCGCGTAAAGCTGATAATTATGGTTTGTAACTTGTAAAAGATTTATCTTTCACAACAAAGATCTATATATTTTTGGGGTTTCTTACATCGTGCATTTGCAAAATATGATGAAATGTAATCTTTCTTTCTCTCTAAGCCTATTTTATTCATAATCTTCGTGGAATTGAGGTATCATTTGTATAAAAAATCTTTACTTCAATCTATGTTTCTGGAAAAATTTTTTCTTCATTTTTGGGGAGACGTAATTTCCCACTAGTATAACATCTCTCAATATATTCATTTATCATTCTTTTTGTCCTCTATTCTGTTGATGGATTAATTAAATAATTTGCAGTGATGCATATCTGTTGAAGGTGAGATGAGCACGGAAATTCATCAATGATAGTTTAAACTTGAGGTTGCTCAAGTAACTTTGTAGTTGCGTTCCGATGTGTAAATTTGTATATAGTTTAAAAATTAAACATAGAAAGGTACCTGTTTGTTATTTTTGTTTGTGTGAATACCGTGGCTGAGGACATTGTATAGTGGTAACTCTGGGAGATGTTTGTGGTTTCCGCTTACATTTGCAAAACATGTTAGGTCCCTAGTTAATTTGAATTTTACTTCTTTTTTCATTTCCTTTTTGGTGAATAGTAGTGCAGAGGTGGGTTCTCACCGATTGGTTATAAAAATCACAGGAGATATACTTCTAAAAAAATAATAATGGAAAAAGAAAGAGTCGCTAAGTCTTTAGGAAAAAGTTAAGCCTCTCAAGTTGTTAAAAATCCCTAAGATTTTTGTATAAAATTTTTTTTTTTTAAAAATACATGGTGTAAAACAAAAAATAATGAGCTTAAAAAAAATGAAATGATTAGTTATATATAAAGTTCTAAAGCTCTTCAAAGTTTAAAATTTTCCCTAGGGCCTTCTTATAAAAAAATTAGTGGCCCTCATGCTCGTTTTAGGGCCAGCCTAGTTCAGGTTATGATAAGATTTGCTAGTTACATGACATAAGTAAGAAAGCTAAGAAAGGATGCATTGATTATAAGAAAGGTATGGATATCACAAGTAGGGTTGTTAATCTTTTGGAATGATTTGCCCACAGGAGGTGTTGAGTGTGACTCAATTGCAACATTTAGAAAGGGTTGGATGGTATATGGATGGGTGTTGGTATCACATCGTATACTTTAGACGAAACAAATTGGCTGATTTTTTAGTCTATGTAGTTAGTAATGTTATAGCTACTGCAATGTGTGACATAACTTAGTATTAGGCATGTGGATGGTATTGGGGTAACTGTATTTTTTTTTTTGACTGCAATTGGTGGATTTTGGTTACAGAAATTTGACAGGCCCTGGGGTGCTTGTGGATTTGCAAGAGAGCATGTTTGGTTAGTGAGTTGACTGGGAGCAGTCTCGAGTAGGCTGTTGTTATTAAGGGCTTTTGTTATGATTTTATGTTTCTAAGTCTACATAGATGTTTCTCTGTGTACTAACAAGCTTTTCTACGTGAAATAGATTTCTGTTATATGATAATTAAATTGACTGAAACAATATTGTAAGAGAATTAATACTTAATCTTTTTTCGAAAAAGCAAACTTTTTCATAACTAAGGATTTTGTTGAAATGAGACCTAACCTTTGATGGATCAATATTGTAAAAGTCTTATGTGAGTGAGTTTTAACCAACTATTGAGAAGGCTCTGTAACATTTTTCCTAGAGGAGAGAGCGGACAATTTTTTTTTAATTATTCTTCATTATTATGTTTTAGAGTATATCCTGTTAAATTTTCATAAAAAATTGGAGGTGACCACCCTCATCTTACTTCATTCCCTCTTTTTTAGCCTATGAATTAGAATCGCTGTCACAGTAAATTTAGGTATATGTTAGGAGAGACACTTTTAGGAATTCGTTTGCTTTTAATCCTAGGTAAATTGTTAGTTTCAATAGATGCCGTTTGACCATACCCTTTAATTGCGGAATGACAGCACATTTGCCACCCGTCTCCCACCGACGTCGGATATTATTAAAAATTATCAATTATCAAAAAATAGTATGAATGATGTATCTTAGATAAAAAAACATTCAATAGCTGTATATGCTATTTAAAATTATAAAATCGAACAGTAAAATTTTCAGAGGGTTTATTTTTTTAATGTTTTTAAAAAAGGTTAAATTTAAAACACTCGTATTATTTACTATCCATTGTAACAGTAAAGCCTGGGCCCGCGGATATATCGATATGATTGAATTTTTTGCTTACATTTAGGAAAAGAGTGTATTCTATACACTGCTTCTTCAAACATAGCATAAACATGAAGTATACTCACCAAGCTGTAAATTCTGTAAGGTTGCTTTAAGGTTGCTCTTTCCCTTGCTTACAGAATTTAAGGAAAACTGCTTATGAATAAATGCTAAACAAACAGATGGCAGCGTGGTAGGTCGTTTGATTTGATGAATTTTTCATTCATGATTAGCTTTAAATCTAATCTCTTCCAAATCGATAAACTCCATAAAATAGTTGTTCAATTATTTGTAATAAAAACCGTTCTGTTATTTTTTTGGTTATTTTCGCGTTTATCCCAAGAACCACATGCTCCATCACAAAAGCTGATCAAAATATTTGTAACAAAATTCAATTTTGCCCGAAATTCGTGCTAAAATTGGATTAGCATTTCTTATTGCAGCACAATGCAATCAAAAACGACTTATATTTAAAATTAAATTTAATCTTTTTAGTCAGTATTTAATTAATTCACCCTGATAGGGAATGACTGTAGGAATTAGACATTAAGGAATATCGAGAGCAGTACCAAAAGCCAACACCTCGGCGCTATCGAGACTGCCCACGTCAACCACTACCCAAACAATCCATGCAAATCACAAAGCACCTAGGCGTTGTCAACTTTGGTCCCGCCTTAGTACCAAATCCACCAATTTGGCTGTCAAATACATGATATATAAATATGATACCCAAACCATCCATGCATATACCTATCCAATGGTCACACATGCCATTTAACAATAACTGCTATAACTAAAACGCCAAGTTTGGCTTAGTCAATATTTATATTGATTTCTGTCGCACCCCCAAGACACCATCCTATAAACGAATCTAACGTTTCTTAAATGTTGCATCGAAGTACATCAACAACCTCCTCTGGGAGACGATTCCAAAAATTTAAACAACCTATTATGATCATTGATGCATTCTTCTTGATATTTCAAGGATTGGCATGCTTTTCTTAATTTCTTATTTATGCCCCTGGTCACCTGTCCATGTTCTACTATGAAATTTATTGGTCTCTATGTTATCCATAGATGTAATATTTTGTAGGACTTGTATCATGTTCCCACTGAGAAATCGCTCTCGTCTACAGAAAACATTCCTATATCTTTCATGCTCTCCTCATAGCTCTTACCTCAAACCAGCTCATTCCTTGTTTGCTTGCTCTGCGAGTACTCTCTTGAGCATATCTAAGTCTTTCTGTAAATAAGGGCCTAACTTGTGCACAATACTCTCTATTAACTGGCCGTCCTACTGCGAATTGTTTACAGCTTTATTCTATTACTTCCTTGCTTTCGTAAACAACATTGAGATTTATTTTGTGACATATTCTTATTTGCTTTATTTCTAGCTTCAACATTGATTAGCTACTTTCAAATTACTGCCTTATATCCACCTAATTTTTTCTTTGGTCCACAGCTCAAGGCCACTCCCATTCATATCGTAGATTAAAACTTATTATTTGAGTAACCTAGGTGAAACTTTTATTCTTATTTTATTAAATTATTTGCCATTATTGCCCACCCAAGAAGTTTTCAAGATCTTTTTGAGTCTTTATGCATCCTCACTATTCCTATGTGGTGGCCACTTAGTATCATCTGCAACTTAGAAACCTTGCAATTTAAGTCCCTGGTCTAAAATTATATATATGAGGAACAAAGTGGCCCCGAGCACTGAACCCTGTGGGACATCACTCTTCACTATTTCAGATGATTTTATTCCCATTTTAGTGTTTACACGAACTGTTTCGTATTTCGCAACACTCTTTATCTCCACCATGTACCACTCCACTATCCCACATTATGCAATAATTTTTTCATCAGCCTTATGTGGGCGACCCTTTCCAAAAGCTTTTACTAAGTCTAATATACATATCAACTGGAGTCTCCATACGGTCAATGCAGTCAGAATGTATTTTCCATAAATGTTCTAAAAGGTTTGTTGACATGACATATATTTTCTGAAAACCATGCTGGGAGTCATTCAATACCTTGTTATTTTTCAAATATTTCGTTATATGACCTGTTTCAGATAAACTTTCCAGAACCTTTACAACCAGAGTGTTAAGCTAACTGGCCCTTATAATTTCCAAATCTTCCTTTAATACTTGCTTTATATAGGCCAACATATGCTGTTTTCAGTTCTATGGTTACGTCACCAAATTGTATATAGATCACTTAAAAATCAAAATAAGTGCCTTTGCATGGCTGAAAGTACCCTCTTCAGATTCTTATCCATAAGTATGCCCATCAGGGTGCAGCTTTACTGGATCATATGATCCAAGTAAACGTTTTATATTTTTTACATCAAATTCAATTCTGTAAGATCTATTCTGTTAACATGCATACAGAACTATAGTCTCTGAACTATCGTACTAGTGCTACTAATCTTTCCTCTGTAAACAGTGAAGCAAAATAAGCATAAAATTTGACCCGATCCCTTATCTGAACTCAAATTTTCATTCATTTTAATTGGACCAATTCAACTCATTTTACTTTTAAATTTATAAAAGCTAAAAACTTCTCAGGTTCTTATTACTAATTCTTTTGCTTAATTAATTTCTGCTCTCTTTTTGCTTTCTTATTGATGGTTAAGTTCATTTCTATTTTTCTCATAATTTTCTAAATCACTTACTATTACACCTTGAATATTTTAAACATCTGCGCTTTTTTCTTAATATTTCTTCTTATCATCTCTATTCCACCAACAGGTGTTTCTCTTCGCCACCCTATGAGTTTATTCTTTTAAAACATATGACTGTATTCATTAAAAATTTGTTTTAAAAATGTTCTCACATGATAAACAGTTTTGGTCTTTAACACTCTCTTTATCCCAGGTCAGTTATTATAGCATGTCTCGAAATGTTGGTAAAAATCGCGCAGTTATCGGAAATCTATGATCTTTTCCTTATTAATTTGCAATTTGGGCCCAGATATTATTTAAATTTCATATTAAATTATTTATTTATGGTCAAGAGTAAATTGTCCTCAACTCTAACTTCATCCACCATACTTCTTTCATCGTTTTTAAGTCTAATAGTGCATCATATCTTGTGGGTTCTTGGACCAACTGCGTCAAAAAGTTATCTAGTATACAAATTTATGAATGCAGAACTATTACGGTCCATATTAGACAAGAAATCCCAATGAATGCCAGGAATTAAAAATCACCCATGAGGGACTATACTTTTCATTCTGTGGCATGCTGTCGCATTTCTTTTGCACATTCAGCATCTAATTTGGACTCTGGCCAGGAGGTCTATGTAAATGCCCCTATTCTATATGATTTTTGTACATAAGGATATTACCCACACTGATTCAATATCATGATTAATTTAAAGTCAGTATTAGTACGATTGAATATGCTTTTAACAGTAAGCGCCACACACCACCCTTCTTTCTCTCGTGGTTAAAATAAGTGATATCCCTCTATTTCATATCCTGAAAGGAGTATCCATATTAAATGTCTTAAGCCCATGCCTCAGTTATGGCCAATAATGTCTAGATTTCATTATGGTATAACTAACGCTATCTTTTTTATTCTAAGGCTATGAGCAGCATTTTTGTAAAAACATTTGATACTCGAAATGTTGTTATTTTTATTGCTATCATCTTTATTTAAACCTGTAACAACATTAGTTTTATTTATCTCCCCACTATTACAGTTACCATTGCTATTATTCATATCCAGATTTAGCTCATCAACCCCAACTTTCCTAGTTTTGTGATAAACAAGTCTCCAAACTGGTACTGAAAAGCCCAATACCTTTACGACTCAAGTGAACTCCATCTGCTGCAAAAAGATCTTTATCCAGAAATTCTCTCCACAAATCCAAAACATAATATTTTCTGAAAAACATTAATTCCTAAACCTTTCATTACACCTAAAGGCCTACTACCCATTCTGACCCTGCACTAACCTAGGTTAAAATCCCAGAAATCATGCACCTTCTGCCACTAGCTTTCATCTTCTGAATCAATCTCCTTAATCTGCTATTAATTCTTTGACCTTCTATCCTATCAATTGTACCCACATGCACAATCACCTGCTGCATCAACATTGCTAGAATCAACTCCTTCTATCTATCCTAGTCCCGGTTATATCACTCACTCTGTGGCACTGGATAAATTACTCTCAATCGTTCTTTTATTCTTAGTTTGAAAAAGTGCCTATCTAGGCTTCGTATCATAGATGTCTCCCATAGCCATTTTCAGTCTCTTCCTTCAGAATCACGTTACCATTGGCACTCTCTGATCCCTCCCCATGGAGACAAGATCAAATCTGGTTTATGCAGGTCAAAGGCTGGACTGACTTCTTCATGATCCTCATTCTTTAAATCTTATTTCTAGTTTCTACAACTCTATATTCATCTGCAGACCTATTTACTACTACTTTAGCCTTTTCCCTCTTCTCTCATCTTCCTGCCTAGGCGAATCACTATTCCTGTCTACCCTATATCCCGTCCCGTCCTTGCCTCGTAGCATCCCTACTAGATCTTTTCTAACACTTCCCTCTTTCTCAACTCAAATACAAATCATTCAATCATTCACATTTTCACTCAGTCTTGCAATGTCCTTCCTTAAAAATTGATATATATTGGTTTATTCAAATATGCCAGACTGTGGTTTGAATTGATGAATTCCAATTGTTTGTAAACAAAATAAACTGCATTACGCATCGTGTTCCATTTTAGATGAAATTTATGCTAAGCTGTGTTAAGCATTTTTCCTAATGTGTAAACAGCAAATGACAAATGGAAAACTGCTAATTATGGTTTACATTTGATAATCGCTTGAAGCTTGATAAATTTATACAAAAATAAAAGTGTGACGTTTGGAGAACTATCCTCTGGTGGATGGAATCATTTATAGCACATTTGAGAGTACTAGAGATATCAATCAGAGCTGAACTATAGGGACTTAATCACTTTCTATCAACTCTATCCTGTTCCATTATTATGATAGTTTTAGGATAGATGATTGTGACATGAGATAAAGAATGCCCAAGGTGTGCATGCATGGTTTGATAATTGTTCAGGTTCTGCACATTATGGTATGGATAAAAGCACTCTAGCCTATGATCTGTAGCTAGTCCTTGAATCATTGATGATAAACGGAAAAAAGTTTCAATTTATTATTTATTAATTGACAAAAACAACTTCTTGAAAAACTAATTAAATTATGATTAAATATAATGTTAACAGTTATAAATATAAATTCTATTTATATTAAAGATTATCATTGTAAAAAAAAAGTAGCCATATAAGATGCCAAAGAATATAAATTAAAATATTAATTAACGTTCCTAAGGTTTCGAGTCTATATTTGTTCTTGTTCATTTTAATGTTGATATGCGATAAGTAATTAAAGAAAAAAATAATTTTTATTTTGTTGCTTATTACCTTTATTATCCCCTTTTGTACAATTTTTTACGGATTTATGTGGAGACTGCAAATGCATTAAAATTAAAATAAATGGACGGATAATGTCTGAAAGGTCCTAAACTATATTATTTAATTGTTTTGCAGATTCGTCTAAGTTTACAAAGAATTTCTTCATTCTAGCGTAATGACAGTCCTATTTTATGGGTTTTTAGGTTGTAATAATAAAAATAATAAAATATAGGCAAACTATAATTTCCAAGTTATTTAAATATACGGTATATATTATGTTTTGGGATATATATATACATTATATATATATATATATATAATATATTATTATCTATAATATATATTATATATTATTATATTATATATAGTATATTATATATATATATATATAATATATATAGTATAATTATTATATATATATATAACCGTAAATGGGGGGGAAACTGGTTTCGGTGTAGGGTAAAAGGGTAAGTAGAAAAATGTGCGATATTTATAGATTTGGCAACCATTATGAATTGGGGGAAAGGTTTTGTGAGATAAAAAGGACTATATTTTGATATTATTTCAAAAATTAAAATCCCAAAATATTAAAAATTAGTTCAAAAAAATTTCCCCATTTGAAATTTTTTTTTTTTGAAAAAATTGGCCAAAACATGCATAGGTTCATGCAACATCTCTAAGGACTGAAGAGATCATCATTTCGCATTAACAGCATTTAGAAAGTTGTAAAATTAAGAGTTTCCATGTTATGTAATTGATTTGTGATATTATTTTTTAAGTTAAACAGTGGTTTCCTTTTGGGGTAAAAATGAGTTAGGGGTAAAAGTGGTAATGGGGGTCAAGCTTAAGTAAATATATTTAACTATAATTTTATGTATAAATAATTTTTTTTTTTAATTTTTAATTAATATTTGTTCCCCCTTTAGTATAAATATAAGTATAGAATACCTAGTAGATGTATTTATTACGTGATTTACGGTATTATTTATTGTTGATCAATTATGTACATAAAAAATAGGCCAACTTACCATGAAGAGCAACGATCCCTAGAAATAAGATATTCCGCGCAAACAACTAATATTTGAATCAGCGTATAAAGCGCTCATTACAGGAATGTTGTTAAAATAATAATATGTTTTTTTATTTATTAATTTTTTTGCAGTACAACATTTCACGAATAAGCTTTTACGCTGATTCGAAATATGGTAATTGGCTTTCTTGTAAGTATCGTAGTTTTCGACCAGATAATTCAGCGTATACAGTATGTAAAGGTTTTACCAGAAAGTTATGATGCTCTGTAATGATATGGAAATTCAGCATTTACTTTTTTTTACCCAATTTACTTTTTTAACGACGGTTAATACTTGTATATTATTTTAAATACCTCTTCAATTAGAAAAGTAAAGATAAAAGGCACCTCAAGCCGTCCTGAAAGGATTAGATGAATACGAAAAATTTTCACCTAGCATTCATGGTGTTTTAGCCTCGCTCATTGAGGTAGAAAATACCTGATATTGCGCGTGCATTTTAATATACATTTAAGAAGGCTTCAAATTGAGGAAAAACATTTAGTATGGGTAGTAACTTGAAATTTTCAATTTTCATGAGTCTGGACAAAAAAATGAAAAGCCTTAATTGCTTACCCGTTTTATCCCCCATTTGGACGGTATATATATATATATATACCTATTACGTTACTGCCCCTGGCCACTTATTGAGCGCACACTGCTTCCAGGAAACGGCCGCCGCCACCGGGCGGTTACAAGGTCGAGGATAGAGGAGTAAGCGTTATGTACGGCGTGAGTGGGGGCATCTCAGAAGGAGGTGCTCTATGTATCCTGAGAATTGTGGCATCTGGTGCAAGTGGGGGAGGTGACCGTTGTCTAAGTTTAAATCTTGTTTTATATTGATGGTCTGGGTTGCGTGACCCGATCTGCACGAGGAGGGTCATTTTGGCTCTTTCTAGGGACAGCGATTCTTGCTAATTGGGAGAGTTTTGGGGAGGGGGTAGTTTAATAAAGTATTATTTGGGCGGTTTGAAGGTAAGTCGTTTTGTTAGGTGGAATGGATCGCGTTAAATCGATCGTCCGTATTGCCGGAGGCGGGCGGGTAGAATTTAATATTATAGTGTTGTAATAAATTGTGTTGCAGTGAGAGGAAAGGGGGGTTTTGTCTTGGAGGGGGATTGGAGAGAATTTACGGTTGACATGAATTGGGTTGGGTTAGGTCTTGCTGGTTAGAATTGGGGTCCCTTACCATACGTCGATGAATGTGGAAAATGGGAGGATGGATAGGTTTATCGTTGATAATGTTGGATTGGGGTGGTTTTAGTGCAGCCTGTGATTATTCTAAGGGCTGCGTTTTGGGAGATTTTGTAGTTATTTGTGTTTGATTTTGAAAAATTGCAGGACCAATGCTGGGAGGTATTTAAGTTCGTTAGGAAGTTGCTTATAGATCTGTAGTTAGTGTGTTGTTATGAACGTAATTGTGTTGGGAAAGGGTTCGGGGGTGTTTAGTGTTTTCGTTGGCTTGTGAAAGTGATTTGGTTCAATTGGCGGGAAACGTCATGTGGTGTGTATGTAGTCCTTTGTATATTTTTTGGGGTTGTTTAAGTGGGAGGGGTTATTGTTCAGAGTAATTAGGGATGGAGGGAGGATGATGTCGGCGGTGGTTCAATAGAGCGTGATAGAGGCCGTTAAGGTGGGGATTGCTTGTCATTCTATTGAGTGATTACCAGATTTTCTAAAGAGTTGTAGGTATTCTTGAGTAGTTGTGGGGCTGTGTTTTACGTCTGGGTGTTGGGAATAAGGGCTAATGTCGTCTGCGTACGTGATTAGTTTGGTGGAGTGGTGGATTGGCGTGGTAGTCTTGCAGTGAAAAGTTGAATAAAAATGGAAGAGAGATGGCTCCCTCTGGGACGCCGTTTTGTAATTTTGATTAGAGTTTATAACTGTTTTTAATATGAAATACTTTTGCCAAAACGGTTAGTTATAAATTGGAAAGCCATTTGGTTGTCATTTTTTTCTAAGGGAATGGAGGATTTTTTGAATTAGGTGGTGTGTGGGACGGTGGGTTCAAATGCTTTGTCTCATGTCTATGCTGTGGATTGACTATGGGAGGTGATTGGTTGAGCCGTAATGATGTGTGTTGTGTGAGGGAGTGAGGGCTGGTGGTTTAGAGTGGTTGCTTTTAATCTACGTGTGTTGGAAGTCTGGGAGAGGAATAGATGGGGAAATTTTATTTAATATTAATTATCTCTATATCAGTCTATCAATTTTCAAAATAGAGAAATTGGGCGATAGAAGGAGGTCGAGTTGGGGTCTTTTTTTGGTTTGAGTTTTAGGGATTTGTATGCTTGTTTCCAGATTGGGCTTATGTAGTTTAGTTGCCAGGATTTATTGAAGAAGTCTGTAATTAGGAGGATTGCGTTATCTCCCAGGATGTTTATGTGCAGGTGGTTGGATATGGAGTCTGGGCCTGCTGCTGTTGAATTTTTGAGGGTTTTTTTGGTTTTCTGTTATCTGTTGTTGTGAATGGATGGGTATGGGGTTGGATTGTTTGTGTTCTTAAGTTGTTTTGTTTTCCTGTATCTGGGCTGTGTTAGTTCCGGGGAGATCTTAGCGGTCATGTTTTTAGCGGACTGTGATGTTTGTTTAGGATAGGGGAGGAGTTGTTAGGTTAGAGAGGGGATTGTGAGAGGTGGGGGTTGTGTGAATTGTTAATTTCTTGATAATTGTCCAGGTTTGTATTGTCTTTGCGTGTGATGTTTTGTTGGAGGTTTTTCAGAGATTTTAGTAGTGTTGGAGGTATGAGGTTAGTGATTTGGTTGTTAGATTTTGTTTATTTGGTTAGGAGATTGGGAGGGTATATGAATGGGTTATTCGAAGGAGTTTCTTTGTTAATGAGTTGGGTGATGTTCGGGTTTAGTTTGGGATTGTATGATTTTTGATTTTCTGTGTCCCTTGGGTATGTGAAGGTTTGCAGATTTGCATAATGTTTGTTTAATAGTGATGGAGGTGAGAAGGGATGTTATGTCGTGGATTTGCGTTGGGTTAATGTGGAGTTTCAAATTAATGTTGTATATTCGGGCCACAGTTTTGCTTTTTTGTAGTTAGTGTATGTAAGTGTTTTTTTTTGGGGGGGGTGATGGGGGGAGTTAAGGAATAAGAATTAGGAAGGGTGGTCGATGTAGGTCGCAGTAATGGTGTCCCAAGAGTAAGTTTTGAAGAAGGGGGAACAAATTGACAGGTACGGGGAGGTTGGGGATTGGTTGGCTTGGGGAGGGATTCGGGTGGGGAGGTATTTTGAATTAAGGATATTTAGGACTAGTTCTTTAAGGATATGATTGCCTCGGGGGTCAGAGGGGTATATATATATATATAATATATATATATATATCATATATATTATATATATATATATATATAATTTTATATATTATATATATATATTATAATATATATATAATATTTATATATATATAATATATATATATATATATATTATATTATATATATTAATATATATATATACTATTATATATATATATATATAATATCTAAATATATCTGTATATATTATATATATATATATATATATATTTATTATAAGTATATTAATATATTATATTACTATATATATATATATATATATATATATATTATATTATATATATATAGTTATAATAATATAGTATATATATTATATATATATGAAACAAAATATCCTAATCAAAATCTATATATCAACTATAAACATTCTTATATTAAATGATAGAAATACTTTTAATAAATTTATTGTTCTTCAAAATATGAGGAGAAGGACGTAAGTCTGTCAGTTAGTCAAAAGGTTAAAACAAGTATATGTAAAGTCAGTCCTTTTTAACAGGTAATTGGCAACATAACATTTCCTTGAAGACAAATATTCCATTCAATAAGTTATATACAAAATATAAGGATTTCATTTAATCATACGATACAATAAAAATGAAATTATATAGACCTTTATATCCAAGACTTATCTGAATAATTTGTTCCACTTCTGAAACAAAAAAAAATAAAACTTATTAATTATGATCAATTACACATATGAACGACTACAGAGAGATGTATAATGTCCTCTTGCGGTTTGTAGTGTTCCCAATGACACACTGTATCTGTAACATTATGATAGATTATAATTGTACTTTTACATTTTTTCACCCTTTAACAATATAAACATTTTCCTCAATTATCCACGATAATTTTTGTTATTTTTCTTGGTTTAATCATCTGCTAAATTGAATTCTTGAAGTCACCATTCATGATTGAACTTACACCGTTTTCCTTTTCCTTTTTAATTCTTTATTCTATCCTTTAAGTTCCTATTTCTTACCCCTTTTGTAGAATTGATGCTATCCTTTAAAGACTTGCAGTCAGTCATTGCTATCTTATGTTTTAGGTTGTTTTTTTGCTGTTAATTCTTCCCACAGATATTTAATATATCCCCCCACTCAGTGGCCTCTACCATGCTCGGCTGACAAAGTGGAACTTACAACTCTTTTAGCCACTTTAGATTTCATAATAATGGACAAGATTGCCCACCGTGCTTTATATCTTATTACAAGTACCCATATCTGAAGTTTCTGCCTCCACTTATGTTTGCCAAAGAAGAATACTGAATATACTCAAACGCATTCTTCTCCTTGTTAGCTTAGGTATTCTCATTTTATAACTTCTTCCTCTTTTTGCTCTTTCTGCAACCTTATTTTTAAATCATTATAGTTTTTTACTGTGCTCATATCATATTTCCTCCTAGAAGTACCTCACAAACTTAAATCAGACGGGGGTTGGGAAAGTTAATTTTTTCTGTTTTGATAACAGTTTAATTTTCCCTAACAGAGGATCTATTACAAAGTATCTCTTCTATCATTCAACATTTCATCCCTTTTTTTCTTGTGTTAACTTGCCTTATTACTAACTATCTCTATGCATAAACTATTTGATTAAATACGAATATCAACATTTTTCTCTTGACTTCTATTCCCAATATTTTAAAAACCTCACTTTTTTCCCTTATCCAACTTTTTTTCTTTCTTGACCAGATATAATTCTTAATCATCAAACTCATTTATACCACCATAAATGAGATCTCACTGGATGCCATTATTCCATAATTCACCATGTCTTTCCCATTTACAAATATAGTATTATTATTTTATCCTTTTACCGCCAACTTTCATCAAACACTTGTCAACTAGGCTCTTGTTACCATTTTCCATGCTGGCATCTTTCAAGCCCATTACACTGTCTGTTTTAGTTTCCATGTAACTTTAAAGTGTTACCTCATAAGGAGGTTTTATCAACACTTCTCTCTCCATCACTTTTCTTGCAAATATGCTGTTTTCACATCAAGGGTCTTTACTTGCCATTCATTTCCATATTTATTTGGAATGTATTATCGTTCAATCCTTCTACGGACATGTGTATTTTGAAAACCTCTATTTACAAATTTTTGTAGGTTATCCTCATCTATTACTAGGTGAATTATTCCCACCTTTTTCTCCTTTTCCTAATCTTAGCTCACCTGGTGCCAGTTTCTTTATTAATATATTTGCTTCATTTTTACTCAATGCTACTAACTCTGGTAATACCTTAAACTTTTTGTTGTATCCTCTTCGTTTGTGTTCTTCAGCTACAATCAACAATTCCTCTGGTTTGATATGATAATACCTACCCTTTCAAGACCTAATTTCTTTTGAGTCCCATTCTGCTTTAACTGATCCAAATTTAATAAGATGATATTCAATATATTTCAGGGGTAGCCTAATTTAACGCTCCCTTTCTAAAATGGATTATTGCAGACGATTTTGAGATAAACACCAAAATGTAAAGCGCCTCTTTCTAAAACGTTAGTTTGGTGTTTTTCAGATTGTAGTCATTCTTTCTGTATTTTCACTAAACCATGTTTTTGAGTTTTTTATATCAACTTTCGTTTGAATGACTTTCAACTTGAAATAGCATAGGCTGTGTTCAGCTACCTGGCCATTGATAAGAACACTGATGCAGTTGCTGCCAACCACTCCAAACCTATTTAATTTGAAAAGTGAAAATTTACATATTTTTTCTACTATCTGATCAACATCAAATTTTAGGGCTTGTATAGTCGGGCAAGATGCATCTTTTTAATTAGATAATTTCTTTGTATATGCAATAGGTTGATTTGTTCTTGGAACAATTTAAAAATTTTTTTAAATTTTTAAAAAAATTTCTATTGAGTGTACAAAAAAATTATCTAAATAAAAAAGATGCATCTCACCCGACTATACAAGCCCTGAAAATTTGATGTTGATCGAAAGAGTAAAAAAATGTCAATTTTTACTTTTCAAATCCAAAAAAAATAGGTTTGGAAATTGGACAACGCTGAGCACAAATGTAAAAAATTCGAAAATGTTCTTAGTAATTATTGTAGGTAATGAACCCATCTATGCATATTTCAAGTTTGAAGTCATTTCTCAAAAATATCTGAAAGTTGATATGAAAATAGTCAAAAACATGAATTTTGAAAAATTGAAAATTCTGAAAGAATGACTACAGTCATAGAAAAACACCGGAAAACAACGTTTTAGAGGGCAAAAAAACAAACATTTTGGTGTTTGTATTGTCAAAATCGTCTGAAAATTCCAAATTTTATGTCCATTTTTAGGAGGGCGTAAAATTAGGCTACGCCCGAGCAAAATATTGAATCATCCCCTAATTAATTAATTGTGATTGTCACCTCTTCCATGGAGCATACAGGTAAGGATGTTACAACCCTCACGCAGTTCCCAGGTCTTTCAATAAGATATACCTTTTTTCTTGTATTATGCTCCCCATTCGTCGTGAAAGATTCATTTCTTACATCTATTTCGATCTTATTTTGGATTAAAAATGACATTCCTAAGATCGTTCCTTCCTTCAGACTTTCTACTATGATGAGGTCAGCGACCCATAACCAATGGCATCGATAGTGATCCTTAGTTTCGCTTTCCGATGGGATTCTACAGCTAACTGTGGGTCTCCTACTCCTATTAGTCTCATAACCTTCACTGTTACTTCAGAATTCGGGATCCTTCTAAATTGTTCTTGTCCTATAATAAAAAAATGGGAACCTGAATCAACTATAGCCTTTATTTCTATATTATTTAGTTTTACAATAAATATCAATAGAGGTTTTATATTTATACCTTGCTTACCTTCATAATAAGTCCTACACACTGCATGGTATATCCCTGTTGTGATGGTTATCGTCTCCATCTCCCTCCTTTTTATTCTGGGTATCTTTTGTGGTAGAGCACACTCAACGTCCTCAGTTTGCTTACTTATAAATTCTTCTGCCTCTGGGTCCAGTGTCGCACAACCTTGAGTAGCCGGGCTAGTTTCTGAAAAATGATTTATTGGGGGTTCGCTCCGACTCGTTCCCGGAACTGACGGAGCTACCTCGTTTACCGAAGATGTTTGTGTTTTTCAATTTTTTTTATAAATTCCGTTATTTCTTCTCTTATGGGACATGTATCCTGCCAATATCCTGTTTCCTAGAACAGAAAACATTTCCTTTCCGCTGTCGTTTCAATATTTTGTTCTTGTCTTCAAAAATCTTGTGGCTCAAGTCGTCTGTAACCTCATATATTTGCACATTCCGTAGTTCGATGTTCATCACTCCCATACCTCAAGCACCATCTATTGTACCTCCAACATTCTCTTCTAATGTTGCCTAACTTGTTATAAACAATAACACGTTTTCCTCTCACCACCATACCTCCAAGTTTTCTGCCTAGTATATTCTCTTACATTAATATCGTGTTGGTATACTGGTTTATCATAGCGGACTTTATCAGCATAAATACCTTTCTTATTACCCTCATCGTTCAGGGTGGCTCATTTTGGTTTATCTTCATCTTTAGATTCTTCCTCGTGGTCATCTAATTTATCTTTTTCCTGCGCCCAATTAAGTATGTCTTTAAAACGTATTTTGGCACTTTCTTTTTCACCCCCTATACTTATTTTAAATCGCAATGCTATACCTTTCGGTAAGCAATTCAAGAATTGTTTTTTAGTACCTGTTTATCCCTATCTTCCACCTTAATGGCTGCTTCGTAACTGGTCTGTATCTTTACTGCAAATTCGGCCACCTTTTCATGCTTCCGCATTTCTATCCTCCAAAACTCCTTTTGTAAAGTTATCTGCTCACTTTCCTTTTCTTCTTTGTACCAACTCCTTGACCTTGTTACGATAGTGCTATACTTGAACTTCGCCCTATAGATACTATAGTATGTCTTTAGTGATGGTCCTTCTAGAAAGTTCCTCAACTCTACTTTCCAACGATTTTTATCTCTACCCAGCTGTTCCCTAGCATATCTTTCGTAATATTTTATAAAGGCGTCAAATTTTTGCACTTTTTCTTTTCCGGATTTTAGAAGTTTTACAGCTTTGATATTCGCTTTGCTAAACGATTTCATCACCTCTAAAATTTCTCCTGCTAAGACAATAAATATCCTACTTACTGCCTTGTTATATTCAATTTCTAAATCATCTAATTCTACTAACCTCTTAAGCCACTTTTTCCCACCTTGGTCCAGTTCACTATCAACTGCAGAATCCTCTTTTGTGGCGGAGCTCTCATCAACTGAGTATTTTATTTCAGTTCTTTTCCTCCTGCTTCTCTTCTTCTTATTCTTCTTTTTAACCTTGTTATTGTCAGATTCAGCTGTGGTTTTAAACGGATCTTTTGTCACCTTGTAAGAACTATTTTCTTCATTTGTTTCATATTTTGTCTTCCTTCTGAGTATATCTTTTCTCCTACAACCTTGCTCATGTTCCAGCTTCCATTTCTGCTATGATTGTTCCTCAATTTTTACTCTATTTCTCTGCTCCATTTTTGCAGGTCCCCTGGGTTCATTTTTCTGTTCCACATTAGATACCCTTTTCAACACACTTCTTTGCTCTGCATTTGTAGATCCCTTTTTACTTCTTAGACCTTGTATTACTCCCTCCAATACCGACAACATCCGATCTGCGTTTAGATCTTTTTATTTTTCTATGGCACTTTGAAACTTTTCCAAGTTTCCAATAGCACACTGCACTTCACTGGCTTGTTTAACCTCCTCCATATCTATTTTGTCCACCTTATCCTTATCTGATAAAACCATTTCAAAAAATAAATAACAAAATGACATATATATATATATATATATATATATATATATATATAAATATATATTATAATACAAAAAACACAGCATATAGATACATATATAGATGTTTCATGTTGAAGGTTTTTTTTATAAATGAGTATTATTTAAAATATTCTTAAGGGGAAGCAATATATATATATATATATATATATATATTTCATATATAAAAGTTTACCTATATATATTAGTTATTACATATATACATACATATATTACATAAATATATATATATATATATATATATATATATATATATATATATATATATATATATATATATATATATATATATATATATATATATATACATAGAAAATAATTTAACAACACAAATTCAGGACAAGAAAGTGTACACACAATTTTTTGTTATGCCAGACCTTAAAATACTAAACAACCCAAAGTATCATTCTTATGTTCTCCTTTTAAGCTGTTAAGGACAATTAGAATACGTCCTTAGACGAATGATGAAGAAAACCAAAATAAAATTCTCTTCTTCCTTTTTACTCACTCTTCATTGTCTGGCAATTATCTCTAAATACATAAAAAAAACTACAAAAAAGGGAAATAGAAAATGGTTATGTAAAACAATAAGCCAAAAAAATTCCTTTTTGAAAAAAAATCCAAAACTTCTCTATCCAAAGCAGAAAAAAAATTATTATAAAAAAATATATTTCCAAAGCACAACAAAAAAAATTAATTATCAGAAGAAAAAAAATTAGAAAAAAAATTTCCTTTACCTCCACTTACTCCTGTACCACTGTTTTTCCTTTTATTTTCTTCCTTTTTATATCACCAAACGCTGGTTATTCCTTTTCAAATCTGTACGGGCCACCATTTGATATATATATTGGTTTGTCTGACAGTTGGTATCAGTTCGATTCTTCGATATACTTTCCTTTCTGTCAAGAGTTCTCTTGAAAGGTTTCCAGAGTGGTGACACTAACGAGAAAAAGAAAATGAAAGGCAATTGTGATTTTTATATATAATAAATAATAAGGTAATAAAAACTAGTTTTATTTATCCTAATTCTTTCCTATTGCTAATTCTATTTCTGAAAATACACGAATTAATATTTCCAACACCCAATGATATATTTTTCAATGTCAACGATAATATATATTACTAATTTATTAACAGTTTATCAATTTATAAATCTGAATCGGAACAATACTTCCATTGCTCAAAATTGTCCTTTTTTGCCCTGATTTATCAGCCAAAATTCCTTTTATGTATCTCCTGAAATAGGCCGAAAGTCCCGACTGTTGACGATTTTCAATTTTGCCGTAACAGTTTTTCTAGATGATTTATCTCAGCATTGATGATTAATCCATATCAAATAAACAAGATTTCCTTATTATAGTCCTTGTTATATCTAATGATAAGCCTAATGGCCGATTTATCGAATTCTGAGATCCTGGCCCACCGTTTTGGCACCATCAACGATTTTATAAAAGGCCATGGTCAGCGTGGGTGACGTTACTCACTCCAAATATTGCTCGAGAACTATTCCGACCCTTCGTCTGCTTAGGTTTGTTGCCTAGTTTTGGACTCACATTACTCCCCTGTAACACAAAAATGACAAAGCGTTAATATTAATTTATCATCCAGAATGGGACATAAGTAGATGAATAATAATAATAATAATAATAATAATAATAATAATAATAATAATAATAATAATAATAATAATAATAATAATAATAATAATAATAATAATAATAATAATAATAATAATAATAATAATAATAATAATAATAATACAAAATAAAAATAAAAATAAAAATAAAAATAATAATAATAATAATAATAATAATAATAATAATAATAATAATAATAATAATAATAATAATAATAATAATAATAATAATAATAATAATAATAATAATAATAATAATAATAATTGAAGGGCGCACGAAAAAGTGAAAGCGTTTCACGATAAATGAAACGGTTAAACACCCAAATTGAGTTGAACGAAGTACCAAC
>JABUQX010079238.1:0-40550 GCA_015478945.1 Trachelipus rathkii | reverse complement strand
CTGGTATTGTTTGTCGAATAAGCTATCCCTCCGCCATATTGAGATTACTATAGATGTAGATACTTAGGTAGGAAGTGCGAGTAATAAATAATGCTAGTAGTATACAGGATATATGATAGAATACATATATTATATACTATATATCTAATATTATATTATATATAATATAACGGTATATATTATATATATAGCTACATGTTATTATTTGAACTAATGGTGAGATAGTATTAATATAATATATTCAATATATAATTAATAATATATGTACTCCAAGAAGTAATATATAATATATACCTATAATCAGTATATAATATATATATTATATACTAAGTAATATATAAGTTAAAAAATGGTTATATAATATTATAAAATGATATTTATTTATATGTATATAATAACGTTCTGTAATATATATAATTATATATATATATATATATATATATATATATAAATATATTTAATATATAATATATAGTAATATATACTATATATATATATATATATATATATTATATATTATTGTTATATTACTGATATATATATAATTATATATATATATAAATTATATTTAAATATATATACTATAATAATATATTATATATATTATATATAAATATATAATATATATATATATATAATATCTACGTGTATAGTATCATGCTAATCGCATGCTCTGAGAAGGTCGTGACGACGTAAACGGCTGCTTGCATCTTTCGAAGAAGATGTATGAATCATTAGGAAGTGAATGTCAGTAAAATAAATGTTGAGGAACTAGAGGAAGAGGGAAGTGATGTTACTTAGAAATTGCAAATTGATTTGCTCGCTTTACTGAAACCAAGGATGAAAAGAAACGTGAAAATGAGTGGGTGTGGTGTGAGAAATGTGTGTGTGCTAGTGTGGAAAGGAATGAGGGGGAGGAGAGAAGAAGTTGCGATTCTTGAGCGCTTATGATACGAGCTATGGTAGAATTTTGTGTGTGTTGAGCACTGAGAATCTACTGGTTAAGAATTTGTCTTGAAAAGGTCAAGGTAATGTGTAGTTGTGACAGTATGGTCCCAGCTGATGTAATGTGTAAGAGAGTTGCGATTCGTGGGATAATCTAATGAGTTTTTGAATGGGCCTGAGTAGGAGCTTCAGATGTGATTGTGTTGGGTAACCTAAATGGTTGGATAGGTGATAAAAAAGGATGGTATAACAGGTGTTTTGGTGTTGGAGAAAATGGAATGGTAGGAAGGTGGATGGACCAATGCTGTGAGGAGTAATGTGTGTGAGTAATACTTCTTAACACAAGAGTATTCATAATATATACTAGAGTGGGTGTAGGTAGAGATGTTATTGAAGTGAAGAGTATAACTGATTTTGTGTTGGTGGTGAAGAAGGGAGATGTTGAAGTATGTGGTTGGATGTTAATTGGTGAGGAGGTTAGGAATGGGATTATCGGATCATTATGTGTTTCATGTAAATAAGTTAGTGGGGGCTGTATGGAATTGGCAGAGGAGATTGAAAAGGATAGGAAATGCGGCAGAAGTTAAGATGTGAGAAGTTATAGTGAGCAAGGTAATAAGGATAAGTATTAGGAGCACTTGCTAGTAAATAGGTTGAATGTGAACAAGTTTAAATTTGACAAAATCTGGTAGCAAATGAAGGAAAGCGTTTGTTAGCAACTTAGACAGATTGCAAGATGTATCTGAATGTGCTCAAGAGTACTGTAAGTAAGAATGTTAACAGTGAGTGTGTGGAATGAAGAGGTGATTAAAACCAAGCGGTTAAAGTAAATAAAGAAGCAAGATTGAAATGTTACTAAAGCCGATGAGAAGTCTTCAAAAGAAAGACGTTTGGAATTATATAAGGAAGGAAAAGAGAAAAATAAAAAATGCAATACGTAGGAGGAAAAAGATGTAAATGAACAGTCTTGGATGGAGAATGAATGGGACTTACAATGGAATAGGTAAGCCTCTGAAGGAAGCGTGAAAGGGTTAAGAAATGAGGAAAAGAGTAATCTGCTTAGAATACATGTAAGTAGGGTTTCCAATGATTCGTGGCAAATGTTTGATGTCAGGAGATCGTGGAGGAAACCTTTCGAAACTCTGCATAACATAAGACTGTGATAGTTGACAGTGTGGGGTTTGAATGGTGCAAAAGTAACTATATTATTGTGGGGAAGAGTCATATAAGTGTAGGAGGTAAGAGGGTAGAGTGAGAAAGGTTGAGAATGGTAAACTCTGCAGGTATAGTTTGAATCTACTGGTGACGAGTGATCCAAGACGGAGGCGATAATGGTGATTGATTGGATTGGAAAGGTGGTGTACAAAGGCATATAGGTCACGCAGGGATTGGGCAGGAGAGCAGTAATAGTACCGCCTATATGAAAGGCACAGGGAGATAAGGGTATACCTGTATGGAATTATAGTGGAATTAGTGTATTGGTGGTTGTAGGGAAGACTATATGTTGGTATTTGGTGAAAAGAGTGCGGTTGAGTGACTGGAAGGATGATTGGTGAAGAACAAAGGTGCCGTTTAGGAGTGAAGAGGATGCGTGGATAATCTTTACATTGAAAACAAATGATTGAGAAATGAGGGAAAAAGAAGAATAAATTGGTATTTTTTGTTTATGGATTTGCAACATGTGGTGTGATAAGATTAATAGGAATCTCTTTGGCAGTGTATTGCTATCTTGATGTGGTGGTAAGGGCTTCTGAATGGAAATCAAAAGTATGTATGAGGATAGTGAAGCGTGTGTAAGAATAAATGTAGTCGATAGAGATTGGTTTAGTATTAATAGCAAAGTGAGGAAGGGATCGATGTTATGTCCTCCTTGGTTACAATTTTATAGTGGTAGGGGGTTATGAAAGATGTAGTGCGTGGGGGTAGCAGGGGATCGGTGTTAGACTATGATGGGAATGGAAGGAGTGGGATGGGGTGCCCTGCCTTAACTATGCTGGATGATTTTTGTTTTGTGTGGCGAAATCTGAAAGAGTGTTGGAGAGGAGTTGATAGAAAGGATTTGCAGGTTGTGCAAAAGAAGGGTCTGAAATTAAATGTAGATAAAGAGTAAGGTTATGGTTATAAGTGAGAACAGTCCTCGGTGAAAGCTATGTTGGATGGTATCAGCAGCTGAACATAGTTGTCTGAGTTTAAATATGAACCCCACTTAAGAGATGCATAGTGAGGGCTCTCGTCGCGGTCCCCGTGAAGGCTCTAGGGGTGGATTTTCCTGACCTGTGGGAGTTCTCACTGAATAAGTATAAAGGTGGGCTGTATAGGCTGAGCGTTCTTTCGATTTGTGTCATATTCTGTCCACACCTTTCTGTTTTCCGTGTGCGATGTTTGCCGCACGCTAACCCCCATCCTTGGTTGGAGAGAGACGGCGTGTATGATGATGACTCGCGATGATTGAATATGATGATGATGACGATGAATATACTATAATATATAATATATATATATATTATAATTATATAAGTAACCAACTAAAGAAATCTATAGTATATTATAATAATAAGTATATATATATCTAATTATATATATATATAGACGTATACGTCCTATACTACTTACTATTATAAATGCAAAAAATTAGATTGTACTATTATAATATATTATATTTTAATATTAGACATCTTTATTGTCTTCTCAAGGATCCATTCTAACCGAGTTTAACTTTTTATCTTTCCTTTCGCTTTTTGTCACCTTCAATTGAGTGATAATATTTTTTGTTTATATTAATTATATATTATTATATTAATTATTATTATTATAATTATATTATTATTCATTATTATTTTATTATTATTATCTTATGTACCATTATTGTTATTCATATTATTATTATTATTATAATTATATTTAGAAATGCGTTAAGGAATACTATCAATTTACTCAAAGTCTTATTATTAATATTGTTTATTGCATTATTATTATTATTACTTATTATTTGATTATTATTGAAACGAGAAAATATATTTCACTCAATTGAGGTGAAAATATCAATACATTTCAATTTCAAAAGCGAAAAATTCTCTCTACTCTCTCTCTCTCTCTCTCTTCTCCTCCCATCTGCTCCTCAGATCTTCCTCTCATATCTCTCATCTCTCTCGTCGTCTACTCTCCTCTCTCTCTCACTCCTCCTCTCTCTCGTCTCTTCCTCCTCCTTTCTCTCTCGTTAACATACATCATTGTATTCTCATATATGCCCCATTCTGCAAACTGAACAAAGTCAACAAAGTAAATTTTTTTTTCCATTTCTTGAAAAATTTTTCATCAACAAAACTTAAAGTGAATAATTTAAATACATCCAATTAGTTAAATTAGAAAAACAGCACACTACCTACACGTCCACACACCACGGCAACGACACATGTACCACACATAGGTATTATAACTATTACTACTATTATATTATGATTTGAATACTAGGTATATATATATATACTATATATATATATATATATGACGTATATATAATATATATATATATATATATTATATATACTGATATATGATAATAATATATATATATTATATATATTGCTTCTCTAATCGAGTGTGCTCGCATGTGATTTATGTATACCTAAATATTCGTCAACTGTTTTTGCTTTCATCTCACGACAATCTTTATCTCAGTAATTCAAGATTAAGATGAGAGGATCGCTTTCATAGCGTGTATACGTTATTAATATAAGTCGTTTATTGTTAGTGCAAGAATTAATTATGCATTTATTTTGCGTAGACAAACCCACAAACCATAACCAATGCACTGCGAGTGCAAAACACAAACAAACCGAAATAGCCGACCACGCGTATCTGGCACACTACATAGAATATATATAAATTGTAATAAAACTATGATTATATAATTAACGTATATATATATATATATATAAGTAATATATAATATAGTATGATATTATATATACTATAATATATAATACTAATATATAATATACTAATAATATTATATAATATAGTATATATTAATATATATATATGTGTGTGTGTTGTGTGTGTGTGTGTGTGTGTGTGTGTGTGTGGTGCGTGTTGTCTTCTGTGACTCTCCTGATAAAAATATATGTCACATAACGTAATTTGCGTTAGTTGAGGTTTTGTTGATTTTAACACCCCCTCCTTGAATAGGGCTTTGCCCGTGAGCGGTGGTGATAACTGTAAAAAAAAAAAAATATTTGTAAGAATTTTTATTTGCTTCTTTCAATTATAAACATCTCTGATCAGGGTTGGCACATGCAAAAAAATTCAAATGACAAATCAGCTGATTTTTTTATGTGAATATTTTATTAAAAAAAAAATTTTTTTTTATTCATTTTGATTTTTTAAATAAATTCTTTTTTCTTTTTGTTACTATATAGTGTTAATTATCTCCTAATTAATGATAAGTATATTTCATTTACACAATTAGTAAATTCGTCAATATAGTATCAATCAATTTAATAATAGAGATAAATAAAAATTAAAGCACTCAAATCAGAACTATTGAACCTTCTTACTAGTTAGCTAGTGTAAATCCTATATATCAATATATATTATATATATATATATAGATAGTGATAGTATATAGTATATATATATATAGATATTATATGATATTTTGCATAATAATAATATATATATAGCATCAATATAATAGGTGACAGTATATATATATAGATGGTGATATTTTTTGAAACAAGTATATACGGTATAGTATATAGGGGCATAGTATATATATATTACTATATATGTATATATATATAGTAGATAATATATTACTATATTATATATATAATATAATATATAATATAACCTATATGAATATGACTATATAATAGCATTTACTGCCAATTTGACTTATAATGACAATACGATGGATTGAAATAATATATTAGATAGAGTGTAATATATATATAAGTATTATATTATATATATATATATATTATATAGTTACTATTATAATATGTATAATATAATATATAGAAGGTTATATATTATACGTAGTATAATGAATAATTAGAGTATATAAATATATATCATATATACTTATATATATATAGTATTATAGTACTTAGATGGATTCATGTGGTGGAATAAGGAGTGTCCCGCGTTTTCTAGTCATTACAAATTTTAAGGTAAACGGTATTACAATTTTGCTCTTAAATTTCATGATTAGGGTAAAATAAAATTAGGTTTAAAAAAAGATGAATAACGGTCAAGTTTATTTTATTAATGATGAAGTACATTATTTCAAATTTAAATTTCCTTTAAAAAGAAAATATGTTGTGTAATATATTATATGATTATATATTATAGTATTATAATATATTATAATATAATATATATTATATATAATATATATATATAATAATATATATATATATATAATATATAAAATTATATATTATATATATATATTTATATGTTATATATATATTAGTTCTATATATATTATATATATTATACTATATATATAATATATACCTAAAATAGAAGAGATATACATGTAGGCGATAGGAGCGACTATAGTATATATATATATATATAGATTATCATATTATATATATATATATAGTATAAAATGTAATATAATATATATATATATATATAAATATATATAAGTAATAATATATATATATATATATATATATATATTATAATATATATATATAAAAGTATATTTGCATAGTTATATATATATATAATACTTATAATATATTATACTATATATAGCTAGAGAGGAGAGAGAGAGAGAGAGAGAGAGAGAGAAGAGAGAGAGAGAGGAGAGAGGAGAGAGAGAGAGAGAGAAGAGAGAGAGAGAGCAAGAGCAGAGAGAGAGAGAGAGAGAGAAGAGAGACCGAGAGAGAGAGAAGGAGAGAGAGAGAGAGAGAGAGAGAGAGAGAGAGGATGAGAGATAGAGAGAGAAGAGAGAGAAGAGGGAGAGGAGAAGCCAGAGTGTAAAGGACCGATAACCAAAGATATATTTGGTACTATTTTTGTTTCTCAATTTTATTTAGTAAAATTACTATTTGGTTTTAATTACATTTTTTTTTTTATAAGGGCATAATCGTCCATTGAAAAGGCCACAGTCAGCCTAGTAGTGCGAGAGATATCCTCGAATGTATGTACTACTACAGAAAACCAAATGCATTTTGGGAGATCAAGCGTCATAGAAACCTCTATTAACCGGAATGTACAAGAAAAAACAAATAAAAAAAACTCGTGATTTTCTTAGTCTGGTACAGGAAAAAGACCACAATACATATTTGGAATCACGGCGTATAAAGCTTATTTAATTATAAGTCGTTTACGTCCCCCCCCTGTCCCCGTTCGGCTCGAGCCCCTTAAAAAAAAACTTAAAATTTTCTCAAGAAAAAAAAAACGAAAATTATTTAAACAATTTAGGGGGCTCGAAGCCGACGGGGAAGAGGAGCGGGACGTTTTCAATGCAACCCTACACGGACGGGGAATGGTCGGAGGAACGCCCCGTGAACACCACAAAGACCAATTAGAGCGGGGTTCCGGAGACATCCCCCCCGGAGGGGGGGATAGTGCCCCTCTCCGTCGTCACGCGGGAGGCCGGAAGACGCCCGGACTTACTGCTCAGCTTTTAGTGTCGGTGTTACACCCAGGGTATTCCTTTAGATTAAAAAAGAAAAAAATTAACTCCAAAAAAAAAAAAAAAAAAAAAAAAAAACAAAAAAAAAAGTTATAAATCCAGTCCTTAGAATTTTCTTCGCTCTGATTGCAAATATATATTTGGTTTTTACTAGCGTAGGAACCTGCCGTCTCTAGTCCTACATTAGCTGTGAAGCATAAAAAAATTGACGCATCCCTATTAGTATATATATATAATATACATATATAAATATACTATATATAAATATATAAGTTTATATATATATTAATATATATAGTATAATATATATATAAGTATAAGCTACTATTATATATATATATATAAGTAAATATATATATAATAATAATATAGTTGTATATATCTATATATAATACTCACAAATACTTAGAGATTATTTTGAAATAACTAAAAAATTAATAAATTTGAAGCACAAAAAAAATAAAAAAGTAAGTTCTTTTTATAGAAATCGAATTTTTAATTGTAATTTTGATATAAAAATTATTACCAACCCCTTCTCAAAACTCAAATTATTTTGAGAACCATGGTTTACTTAGGTCCTAATATATATATTATTAGTATACGGTATATTATATACTACTATAATATATTATATTATATAGTATATAATATATAATATATATATATATATTATATATATATATATAATATAATATAATATATATAATATGATATATATAATATGTAAATAATATATACGGTATATATATACTATATATATACATATATATATATATACTACATATATATAATATATCACGTATATATATATATACTAATATACTATATATATATCATATATAATAATCATTATAGTATATATATATATAATATATATACTATTATATATATATATATATTATATATAAAATTATTGATATATAGTATATATAGAATATATATATAATATATATATATACTAATACTATATATATATATATATATTATATTATATATAATATAGTATATGATATATACTATATATATATATAATATATATTAAAATATATATATATATATATCTATATATAGTATAGATATATATATATAAATAATATAATTTAACATAACATAATAAACTAAAATAATAGGTTATGATTACTAAACTTATTATTAATTACGTAAATTAAGTATCTAAATTTTTGAATTAGGTAAAAAAAGGCATAAAAATCATCTATATTTGTAAAAAAATAAAAAAATAAAAAATCAGCAACCTCTTAACATAAAACAGAAATTGGAAAAACCTCCAAAGAGAGACTACAAAATGCTTATATAAAAAAAAACAAAAAGTCAACCGAACCTACGATCTGATAACTGATTTGCAATGAAGTATTTCATAAGGTTATGATCATCGTTATAGCACACAGTTTTTTTTATTATTATATTAATTCTAAATAAAATAAACAAGTGATCAATCCGTCCTCCTCCTCTCTCCTCCTCCTCCTCCTCCTCCCTCTGTCATCTCTGTCCAATAAATTTAGTTATGTGACTAACTATTATGAAAGTTTGGGAGACAAAGTGCCTATTTTGTCATTCTTTTTCAGTCTTTAAAAGACATTCTGCTTTCTTACTTCATTCAAGCTTGTGTGTCCTTAATATTTTATTTTTCTGAGTATTGGATATATGTGTATATATAATATGATATATATATTATAGCTGATATAGATATACTAATAGTGTATTATATATATATAGTATATATATATTATATATATAATGAGAATTAAGATAACTAGTAAATATATATATATTATATATATTATATAGATGTAATATATATATATATATATATATATATGCTGAAAAAATAATTATTAGCATAGACCAAAAATTGATTGTGACAGCGAAATTTTTTTTTGTTAATATAGAACCACACGAATTATGATTAACACAATCAAACTATTTTCGCTACCATTAACGGAAAATGTTAGTGCCCTTGACGAAAAAGTTTGTACTAGTAAGTAGTAACCTAATTTTTTTATTCCAACGGACATTGATTGATTCAAGTCAATTATTAGGGGTTGTGATTACTAAATCATCATCAATAAAATTGAATTTGGTTATAAGAACAATTTGGTTATATCTACAAAACCTTTTGATTTTCTTAATCAAAATGTACTAGTAATGACCTGTTTGACTTGATTATCATGATCAAATTATTTGCTTGGTTAACCAAAAATTTATTAGGAATCGAAGTGGGATTCGAGAATTTGGCAGCATCAACTAAAAATTTGGTTATCAGATCACATATTTTGTTCGGTTAATCAATAATTTATTAGGAATCAAAGCGTGAATCGGGTATTTGATAATCCAAACTTCAGTACCAACTAAATGCTTGGTTTTGGCAGATAGTACCAACTAAGTGCCGCTCTCAAAAGAGAGTAGGGAAACCCGTCAAGGTTTTGGAACAGTAACAACTATCCATTTTTAGATATACAGTACCAACTAAGATCGACACTAGTTGAAAAGTTGCCGAGAGAACTCTAAAGCCTAGTCCACACTAGTAGACATGTTGCGCGATTTTGGTCTATGAGACGTGTCTCAGGTTGTCTAGTAGACATGTCTATAGGACCAATCCCGTTCTACGGCGTGTATCCCCGAGGACCAAAAAATCGCAGTCTAATCTCCCGTCGGAATGGGACGGCATGCAACGTGTGACATGTTGCGCAAATTTTTGACAGATGGACGGACGTCATCGCGCAGTCTAGAGCGAGACACGTCCCAGTAAAGCCTAGTCCACCTAGTAGACATGTGGCCGTTTGTCTAGACCGTCTAGAGACGGTTCGAAGACCGGTTATAGACCGTCTAGCAGACACCGTTCCTGTCATGTTAGCGTCCACACTGCGATGTGGAATTTCTCAGTATCCATTCTCGTAGTCCCACATGCGAGGACAGTTTTTGTGTGGAATGGTTCCGCCTTAGTGTATTGCAGGTGAAAGAGCGAAAACGTAAACGTTGGGTGACGCGAGACAGTGCTCGCAGAGGACTAGTTCGAATGCAGTATATTAAAAAATTAAGACTGGAAGACGCCTTGTGTTTTCGGAATTTAACCCGGCTGACCTACTGATTTTGAAGATTTGCTTCTGATGGTTGGAGGGATAATAATGAAGCAAGATATACAATTTAGAGAAACCATCCCAGCTTCTCTTCGACTGGCAGTCACACTAAGTTTCCTAGCAAGTGGAGACTCGTTCACGGGCCTGATGTACACCTTCAAAATATCTAAGCAGGCAATATTGAAAATGGTACCAGAGGTTTGCGAAGCGATTATCTCACCATTAAAACAATATGGGATTTCGACCTGTCAGTTACCCCAGTATCTTCTTCCTTCTGAGTCAGAAGGAAGATGCTGGTCTAAACTGACAGGGCGAAAACCCTACCTGGGAGATGAAGAATATATATATATATATATATATATATATATATAAGAATATTTATATATATCATATTTTATACTATATATATATATACTACGTATTATATATATATATATAATATTATATAATAACTATATATCGTATCTATTATATATATATAGTATATTATATATATATATATATATTTAAAGCAAGAAAAATGGCGAAACATACACATATTTACACTGACTCAAAACGCATTTAACAACACCTCATAAATGAACCTGACGGACTAATAAGATACAGATGCAATGGTGCTATTCTGAATAATTAGGAGTCAATTTTTCAAGGTATCAAGAATCATCAGTAGAATTGGCAGGGCTGATTATCATTGTACATGAAAAACTTGTCCAATGTGCTTCAGAGAAAAGGAGATTTTATATAAATTGTTAAGGCAATTTGAAATGTTTGTATTTATTTTTAAATCTAAACAGAAATTAGCCAAATTAGCTCAAAAACGGTGGCTAACTATGTTTTCTACTTTAGCAGGCAACTTATGAAATTAAGCAAAATGGTTAAAATTAGCAATCTTTTACTTGCCGTTGTCTCGCTTCTACGATGCCGAGTGACGTCACACTATCAAAATGTGCGAACATGATCTAACGTTGCATGAGGTCTCCATTTCTGAATCGGGAGACTTTAGACCTGCGATTTTTGGTTCGAAACAAGCTCGTAGACGGGGATTGGTCTATAGACATGTCTACGTAGACAACTGAGACACGTCTCAAAGACCGGTTGTGATTGTTGTCGTAATCGAGATAGTGTGGACTAGGCTTAAGTCTGTCTCCAACTACCGAGGGGTGTGATTCGGCTGTTTACAGTTATTTTCCAAAGTTTAACAGTTCTTTTGAAAACATGTGGTGTAACGAGAAAGTTTTACAACTAATTGAAGATTACCATGCGTCTTATTGTTTGTGGGATGTTACGAGTTCCGACTACAAAACGTGTAAAAAAAAAATTGCCATCTTGTGTATTGGTTTTAATATTGTTCTATTTTATCAGGCCTGACTAAAATGTCCATAATTAAAAATTCATCTCCAACACGCGAGCGTAGGAAAAATTACCCCGACGAGTGGGGACTCCTCCCAAAAGGTTCACATGGTTTGCTACCAGAGTATTGACCAATTCATGAATGCAGGAAAAGCAGTATATGCAAGAGGAAAACAGCTTGAGATGCATAAAAGAGTTGGAAACATGTAGAGAGTAAGTAAAGATATCTATTATATGTATATTAAATCCTTATTAAGATTAGGTATTAAGTATTAAGTATTAAGGATTCATAGCAATTTTTTTATTTGATTTTAGTTTTGGTATTTGTTTAAGAATGTAGCGCATATACTGGTAAAATCGCTGCTCGCACTCGACATTGCTTTCACAACAACATCAATATTCCAAAGAGAATGACAGAGAATAGCCGACAGGTACCATTTATGTATGTCATTATATTATAATATTTACCAATAATTGATAATAATAGGTATATTAATAAGAATAGCGAATATGGACAGTACTACCTTGAAAAAAATAACATAATAATTAATAATAATAATAAAATAATGAATCAATAATAATAATATGATGATAATATAATCTATAAATAATATGAATAATGATAATAATAGATAATAATATAGAATAATAATAAATAATACATAATAATAATAATAATAATTTAGATAATAATAATAAATAAATGAATATATATAATCAATTAGTTTATTAATAATATAATATAATATAATAATCAATAATATCATACATAATAATAATATATATAATCCGACTGATATGCTATTTTATTGATTTTTAATGAAATTCAATATTTTATTATTTGCATTTTTGATTTTCAAGAAATTTAGGTTCATCTCTGTTCATATCTTACACTATGATCTATATACTACTACATATACTAATGATATAATATATATATATATTCATTATATAATATATCTACAAAATTTTCTAAACGTGTACCTCTTTCTTACTAATTATAATTATATATTATATATAGTATACTATATACTATATATAATATATTTATATTCCCTAATACTATATATATATTAACCCCATTATATATATATAACCATATATATATAATATTATAATATATATATATATAGTATATATATTACATAATATATATATATATATTATATTAATATATATACTATTATTACTATATAATAGTATATATTATATATATTATATTATACTATATATAATATAAATTATATTTTAATTAAAATAAATTTCAATATGTAATTTAAATCAAAGGATATTAAAATGAAGTAAATACTTTCAACCTAATTTTGGTGAACACATTAGTGCTAAATGCAAAAGAACAAATCGGGCTTAATTAGTCACAATGTAACCCTTTAAAGCCTGCGTAATTCTATAGTTCGCGTCGATTCTGTGTGATTTATATTTCGGTGAAAATAGTAGTTGGATGGAAACTTTGTTGACGCGTGGTATCTTACACTCTCCCATACCTTTTAAAGTAGGGCCTTGGCCTGTGAAGATGTAGGTGTACGAATTAAGTGTAAAAAAGTAAGAGACATTTCTAGATGATGTTCGGCTGATAATATGTAAGAGACAATAGTAATAATAATTCCTAATCAATCTAAAATCTTCACGTCCCATCCAATACAAGACATCATACAGGGATAAACATATCCTCATATGAACAAATCGCACTCACTTGAGTAGCCATTACCCTCAGATGGAATCCTTTTAGTCGTCCAACCCGACACATACTTTTGCCGTTACCTATTCTATATACATTCAGAAAATATAACCTTCTAAGAAGATTCTAGAAGTCATCTTCATAGCACACACAATATATACTCATAAACAACATAAGACTCGTCAACCACAAAAGCTCATCATACATCACGATTGCAAACCATCTTCTTATTCCCCTTTCTTCAATATCCTTTCTCTAACAATATCTACCACATCTATGAGAGCCACATTTCACAACCCATACAGCCATCTCATATCATATGGTCCTTCCATCTTAAATAATTGCGAGTCACAAAATCTGTGTCTATAAGTACATAATTGCCCCTTTCAATTATATAAAATATATTTCAATCACCTCTCATAGTGCTCCAATCTTCTCGATGAGAGCATGTGTTTTATCTTACACTAATTTGAGAATATCCAGCGTTCATCTTCATTACTCGCATCTCAAATACAACTTCTAAGAATATAACGGCCGAATATCGACCCAATACCGAAGCAGAGCCCGTCTCTCACGGGCCAGTTGCAAACTACCTCCTCGACTGAGCCATGCAATTAGCATCCTGGCTTAGAAAGGTATTATACCTGTAGTCTATGGTCTTATTTATAATATGCCCATACCTCCAGCCACACAATGCATTCTAGTTGCCTTCTACCGATCCTTCAGCCCACCACGACGACATCAAAGCAGATATCCGGCAATTTCTTTCTCATCCTACAAACCATAAGCACGTTTTATACAGTAGTGTTCGCGTTTCTTTAACTAAATTAGCCTAAAGCTGGATTTCTTTCAACAACAATGATCTGCTAAAGTATGTCTGCTTCTACGAATAGAGTGTGATGATATTACTAGTAGTGATTGTATAATGACTATTGATAGAAGAATAAAAGCATGAGAGTTCTTAAGGTGTGTCTAAGATGCCTGCTTGCTTCTGGAGATGACGTTGTCTGAGCGATGAATGAAGCAAACAGAAAGCGGATACATTAGGCACTGAACTTTTAACATACCATATCAAAATGTGATAATATATATGTCTATCTCACTATGAATCACCGTCTCTAGAACGGTCATAATGAGACTAAATCCGCGAATAACTAATAGGGCTGTCAGAGCGGCAAAGTCTTTTTTCCAGGCTGCACGGATTACCTGACTACGGTACTCAACCTAAAGCATTTTATATATAGATCGGCTCCGATACTCCTACTAGCTCCGGCTACCTAGGTACATTTAATAATGTTTCTGAGTACTCCGGACTCACCTACGGTACTCTCAGCTTCACGGCTCGGCTCCGACCCCTTGTGTTTATAATTCCCTTCATCCATTTACAGTCATGATTATCTATTAATTTACTTGAAACAAAATTTTATAGTAAGAGGTATATGAATTAAAATGTTTAGATTAGGTAACTATTACATTTATATTAACTAAATCTTAAATAACTTAGAATTATTTAATATTGTTGAGTGATAAATAAAGAATTTTAAAAAAATACTCATCGAGCAGAAGGTAATCAGTCCAATTTCTTCAATATAAATTTTATAATTAATGTATTCTCCCTTATGATACCGATATGAACATATGCCCTATGTACCCTCAGTTATACTCACGTTAATAAATAATTATTAAATTATGATTTTTTACATACCCTTATAATAACATACGAATAATCAAAAAATCACCTCATCTAAATTACTTAAAGAAATACCATTATTAATAATTAGATATATTCTCCTGAGTTGAATAACTCTAATGATTCACATTAAAATTTATAACATACTATTAATATATTACATTATAATTTAAAATATATTACAAAAAAAACCTATAATTAATACTATAATAATATACTAATATATATATATATTATAATAATACGACTATAATTATATATATATAATAATATAATATATAAATATTATTAATATATATATATATATATTAATATAAATATAATATATATAAAAATATATAATTTAATATAATATTTATAATAAATCTTATCTCTATCATATATACTACACAAATATGTGTGTGTATCATACGAAATTAAGATAAACAAAAGGCATTATGGATATACTTTATATATTATATGTAATATATATAATACTCAGTAATATAATATATATACTATATAATAATAATGATATATTATAATATAATAATATTATAAATATAATAATAAATATATAGAAATTATATATACTATTATATAAATATAATTAAAATATAAATATTCATATTATAATTAAAATCCTTTTACAAGTTTTACAATTAATAGTATCAATATACCCATTTGTATTAAAATTATACTTTCTCCTCTAAAGACTTTGAAGTTACTATAGGAGTTGTTAAACTCTATATAACTCTTTAAATTGCAAATTTCCGAGAAAGTTGTCAGCAACCCATGTTTGTATAAAATGCTATACAACTCATTGCTAGTTTTTATATTTGCAATAAGTTCGCTTTCGTACAAAACTCGAAGTTCGTTTTTGAGCTTTTCTTCGTCTAGAGAAGGATAGAACTTAATAGAATAACTAATATCTGGGGGGAACCCAATCTTTAGTCTTTTAAAATGTGCAGGATCGACTAATTCGAAGCAGGCTAGGTTATCCTTAGCCTCGAATCTTTCTTTAACACTATTCACTACAAGATCACAACATTCCAAGGCACAAGTTTTGTTCGTTTCAATTTTCACTCTTTTCGCCTCCGCCGACTCTGAAGGTTCATGAATAACTTCATCTGGTAATTCTTGAGTTTTCGTACGAATATCTCTAATTGCTGAGTAAAAAAAGTGAAGAAGAGGATTCACGACTGACTGATTTGTCATACAGTTCTGAAGATTACTAAACAGATAATCGACAAGTTGAGTAATTTCACTAAAAAATCCCAAAAAATAAGTAAATTTTTTATCTTTAAGAAAAACTGAAAGAGCGTTCGCAAGCCCTATTGATTCGCTATCCCATCCCGGCTCAGTAGTAATTTTCTCGAAACACCGAAGTAATGCTGGTACATTTTCTTGGACTGTAGTTGCGAGTTTTCTCTGAAAATTCTCAATATTAACAATAGCAAGAGGGAAGCCCAATTCTTCACATGTATCATTAATCATTTGTACTCTTTTTGCAGAATGAGCGAAAAACACGAAAAACAAACTCAGATTCGAGAAGAATATTTTAACAGGGGCAATGACAGAACAAATATTTTCCACAACACTAGTGAGTTTATGAGCATAACAATGCACGAAGCAGGAACAAGGATAGGTATCACTAATTTGTTTATAAGTGTTAGTATCGTGAGTATAAGCAACTAATTTGTCCCTCAATTCGTATTCTTCCATTTCACGAAGAACGCTTGCGGCTTTACCGTCATCTGATCGGTCACCTAAAGCAACAAAACCATGAAATTTTTCCACTAACTCTGTACCCATTACAAAACGCAAAATAAGAGAGAGTTGAGAAGAGCATGACGCCTCAAAAGTTTCATCAATCTGAACTGATACAAACATTGCTTCATTTATTTTCTCCTTCAATATATCCCTATATACGTGATATATACAAATAAGAAGTTCCTTTAATATATCGTTAGATGTGTATTTCAAAACCGTTTCACTTTGTGTATGATCGTGTACAGGATTACTTAAATTAGCAAACTCGTTAAAAATGTTCAAAAAAGTTTGATTATTAAATTCATCTTTAACGACTCCTTCGTGAAGATTCAAAGATATATTGTGACCACCGCAAAACTTCAAGAAATCTATAACTTTATTCAAAATACGCTTATTTTTATCTACCATTTCGTTATGGTGTCGAATGTTCAATTTATGTCCATCATCTACTTCAGATATCAAATTCTCATCCCCAAATAAGGATATTTTCAAGCAATCGGAGATATGATACGATGTAATTTCGTGGTACCTTTTAAACCATATCTGTCATTAAATAAGCATTTTCCTGCAAGGTTTGGAAGACACAATGTTTCTTAAATTCAATAAAATTATCATTTTTGAGGAGAATGAGTAATACTGTAATCTTTTTGTTTATAATTTATAAGTATCAAGTTTAAAAAATTATTAAATTTTATGAAATTTCATATAAAATAATTTTATACCATAAGGCATAATCAGTAATACATAACGCAAGACCTGCAACCTTATACTCAAGTAATAGTACGGTTATTTTCATTGACTTCTGGCTTCTACATCAATCTTCCGTTAATAGGTAATTAAAATAGAAAATACGGTAAATTCCCTGTTAACATAACATGTTTTTTATTAAAAATTCATTTACGTTTTGATGAGGTACATGCGAACCTTGAAGTAAATTATATTCATATAACTAAGAAAATATTTAAATTTTCAATGAAACTGGTTTGGATTAAAATATCGTTCATTTAGTGAATTTAGTGCTATTTTTCACAATCTTGTGTTTATAAATTAGGCGACTAATAGAGTCCGATTTGGTTAATTCTTTATATGATAAAAACATAATCCATTCGAACATCAAGTCCTATTTCAGTGCTCATATATGGCAATCAGCACATGAAAGTAGATTCTGCTAGTTCCACAATATCTCGAAAATTTTAAAACCTAGCCAAACGAATAATTTCCCAACTCAAATAATTAATTCCTCAATGCAAATATTTATTAAAATATATAACATAGTAAGAATAACCTCTTTTAAATAACATCCGAGTAACATTGTGCCACTTAACAAGCCAAAACGACATTGATATTAAATTACGTTTGGTTGTCTAAAAGTAATAAAATCACACTTCACATATAGATAATAATAACTTAATTAATTTTATCACATACAGTTAAGGTTAAGGATATGAAAAATCATGTTTAATTACTTTAAAGCAAAATCGATTAAAATCAATATTCTCAGGAACAATCACATACACAAAGTCCCTTTATATCATGCAGAGAACAGCAACAATATATATAAGCATTCTTTCTAATGTTACAAGGATCTTAACCGTCCATGCAGTTTCAGTTGAAATATTATTATAAAAAATATCAATATCACATGATTCTCGATTCTTGTCTAGCTGGAATTACGCTATTTTCGACATGTATTATACTTAAAACAAGCCAGGAGGCTAGTACAAAGGCGATCCAATAATAGGCTAAATAGTTATTTTCAAACATTACAGAAAACGCGATCAGTCTCGTATCGTAAAGACGTGTACGTTGTGTGATTTTTTTCGTTGGGATTGTCAATGTGTCATAGATATAATATTAATAATAGTAAATAAAATTATATAATTATAAAAAAAAATTTTTATATAAAACTTAAAAACAATATTAAAAATGTAATAATAATTTATTAATACTATTAAATATAACATTTCAGTATTTTAAACAATTTAAATATTTTAAGTTTGAATGAAGAATATAAATGTAATTAAAATTGTTATTTAAAATAACAACCTAGAATATTTATAAAATAACATGTGAATACAGGACGAACTTATTTGCTATGTTATATTATTACATGGCTAAGTGATTTAAAGCAGTATAGTCATTATAGAAAAATTACTATAGCTTTAGTTATAGAGTTCTAGGGTCTTGCGTTTATTGATTTACTGATTTATGGCATTTATGGTACGTCAAATAGATGTTTTATTACAGTGTCATAGGTTTCCTAAAAATGATTTTAAAATTGATATTTATAAATTTATAAACCAAAGTATTAACAGTATAATAATTCTTTCTTAAATCAGTTTTTTGAATGCAGTTTTTAGAACTGAAAATTTTAGCTATTAATAATGAATAATATAAATGTACGTTTTAATAAACCATAAATTTAATAATTATATGTCTCATAACAAAAAATATTGACTACGTTAAGCACAAGTTTTATTTTTATATACATTCTGTGTGGCGTGGTGTTGTGTGGGGTTGTGAGTTGGTCGTTTGTGGTGTGATGCATATTGATGTTATCCTGTATATTTAAATGAACCTGGTGTTGGGTGTGTCGTATGTGGCTGGGTATTAGTATTGATTATTGTACACAGTGTAGTATTTAATGAACCTATGTGTGCGTGTGGTGAGGCGTTGTGTGGCGCTGTTTAATAATATGTCATGAGTAAAAGCTGAGGTAGTTTTCAATTTAATAATAGATTAATATATTCAACTTACTCATATTATATATACAATAATAATACTAACATAATAATAATAATATATAAGATATAATATATCAATATAATAATATAATAAACTAATATAATTAATCGAATAATAAATATAAAATATAAAAATATATATAATTTAATATATAACAAAAATAAAAGTGTAATAAATATGTACTAATAATAAAACAACAATCCAGATATAATTAAAGTTTAGTATTTATTTTTAGTTTACTAATCCTGTTTAATTAGATTGGATGTTTAGCGTGATATATTTGTGTGTAGTAATGTGTGCTTGTGGTAAATATAATATTTATCATTGACCAGTTAAAAATTGACTGAGAATTTATATATAGTCATGGAAGTAAATGACTGGTAGGTAGGTACATATGATATTATAATACATAATAAATATGAATAATTATAAATAAATATAAATAAAAATAATATAATATACATTAAATAAATATAATTAATAATTCTAATATAATTATATATTATAAATAAATAATAATATATAATATAAATTTAATATTTAATACTTATTAATAGAATAACTATATATCTACATGATTAATTATTAATATATATATGTTAATATAAATATATATATAAATAAATCCAATTATTAAAAACTTTCATTTTTAAATTTTACAATGAATTTAAATAAATATAATGTAAATGGATTAATTAAAACATAGATGTTTTAATTAATTAGTCTCATTATATATTAAAAAAAAAATATCGATGTAAAAGAGTAAGCAGTAAAGCTAGTAAAGCAGTATAAAGCGTTAAAGAAAGACCTACTAATCCTCTTTACTAGGGCAATTGGCTATATTATTTCACTATTAAATTTCGTAAAGTATATGTTTTTTAATTAAATTTCGTAATTTAGTACGAATAAAATGTTTATATTACAGACACTCCGTGTTTTCTTCTTGCAGACATTTTAAAAATTATATAAAGTAAAAAAGTATATAACAAAATAAAAAAATAAAAAAAACCACTACTGTTAATAAATATATGATGCTTAAGTGCAGTAAAGAAGCAGTAAAACAAAGAGCTACTAATCCCTCTGTTGCTATCAATTGCCGTATTGATTAGCTTTACCATTGATATCACAAACTATATATTTCATACGTTCCCACGAATATCGATCACGAGCTCATGCCGGGGCGCGGTGATAGTGGGTGCAGGCGACCGCTTCACGCATGGTCATATGGCTGCTTTGGTCACTCGCGGTTTCTAATATTGCGCCTGCGTGCAACGCGCGGTACCGCCGCCAGTCGTTGCGTGCAGAGCATTTGCGGTTCGCGCAGGAGGTTCTAGCGAGTGCATGCGCCACTTGGTCGTTTATAACTATGGTAGCACACCAATATTAGAAGCTCTTCTATATAGGGCAGGGTAGCTAAAAAGCGTAGCTTATCAGGAAGAGCAAATTCTAGCAGCTTATAATATACACCAAATCGATTCCTTATACTTACAACTAGGGTTAAACAAAAATAATTAGTTGCTATCATGTCAGGTGGCTAAAAAGCTAGAAAAAATCACAGTATGACGATCCTTGGCCCTCACTTTCAAATATTTGGCTCAATCGCCTTTATGCACTATTCCGCAACTCGGAGATCTATAGACATCTACTAGCAACTCTTTGCGTGAGTGCCTGATTGTTACATGATGATAATATAATATATAATAATATATATTATTTATTTAATAAATTTATAATTATATAATAATATAATAATATATATATTTATATATATATATATATGTATTTAGTAAAATAATTAAATATGATATATATTAATATATATAATATATATATATTATATAATATTATTTATTATATACTCTATTGAAAATATAATTATTAATATTATATATCATTCAATATATATAGACATCAATATACCATCAAACTTGATCAGCAGCAGCAAATCTGATCCATTCAAAATCTGACCATCAAATCTAACCATCAACCTCTTGACAAATTCATCACTAAACATTATTGAGAAATATGGACCACTCGTGACAAGCGGGATTTAGTGGGTTTGTTTGTTTTATGTGATAGGAGTTATGGTCTAGTATGTGGTATGCTCTATTGTGTAGGTATTAAGTGATAGTGCCATCATTTAAATATCGAAGGAAATATTTGAACGCTGGTGTGTGTGTGTGTGTGTGGTGGTGATTGTGGTGCGTTGTGTGTTATGGTGTTGTATGTGAGGTTGTGTGTAGTGCTATGGTTGGAACTGATAATACAATGAACTCTAGTTTGGACAAGTACTACATGAGCGAGTTAACCCTTAGTATAGTCAGACATACGATGAGCTGAGTTAATCCCTAATTAATCCTTCACGTACCTTATGGAATGCAAAAATAATCGCAAACAATATTCGAAGATATCATCACTACTACAATATTATATATATATATATATTATTAATATTTATTATAATAATTTAAATAAATATATAATAATATATTTATCTAATACCTATATATATATATATATAATAGATTTACATAATATAATCCTTAATTAATATTAATTATATATATATCAGCGGCGAATCCAGTAACTTTTACTACGCTCTTCTCTATCTCCTCTCCTCTCTCTCCTCTCTTCTTCCTTCTCTCTCTCCTCTCCTCCTCTCTATCTCTCCTCTACTCTCTCTCTCATTTAATATATATATATTACTATTAATATATTATATATATATAAATATATTATTATATTATATAATATATACTATATATATATATAATATTTATATTAATATAATATAATATATAGCTGATGGGGACGATTAATCGAATCGGACGATCGGGCATCGGATGGCAACGGATCGGAGAGTCGCTGTTCTTAGGAATCGGAATCGGATCGCAAAATTATACATTTTTGACCTAGTTTAGATATACAATCTGAAAATAATTTTATTCGAATTCTGTATCAAAAACATATTTAACGAAGTCTGCTAATTGATTTTAATTCATTTCTGAATTCTATTTAATTAAAGAAAATGATGAGCGGCGCATATCTTACTACATACCTAATATCATTTAGATTTTCAAAGCAATTGCATGTATTCGTTAGTAGTTAGTAATTGTTTTGATAATTATATACCATTGAACTCGTAAGTAAATATATTTAATATTAGTGTAATTAATGATGCTATTGAATAATAAATTCTTCCTCGAGTCATTTCAGTATCTAGACACATCAATATAAGTGAGTGTCTTCAAATGACTTATGAAGATTCAAATCCTCTAATAAATTGTATATTCATGGTAAGGATTACTCACGGTATTGCTGCTTAGTTATATAACCAGATCTCCAAAATTACCTTGATTCGAGCTCTATATATTATTATTTCAAATAGATCAAATTACATACAACCAAGCAACGTAAAAAAAGCCCAAGCCCATGCTACTATCCAATTGCACAATGTCAGAGGTATTTAAATCATCTCGCCCCAACTTATTTCCAGTATGAAATATAAACTAGATTCATTACCCAACAGCACAGATTTTATCAGGGATATACAAACCCACATGTAATAGCCAGTATCTTATGCTTTAAAAGTTGCTTAGAAAAAAAAAAACTGCTCTCAATTTCTAGTTGCTGATCAGTCCAACCGTTAGAGATAGAAATTAGAACGTATTGGACACTTCTTGAACTAATGTTAAAATCTTAAATTTTTGATATTGTACAAAATTTCTTTTCAGATACCTATTACTACTATCGGCAATAATCCCAAATATGGAATATTGCATTTTTTTTTTTATGAAAAGAGCGTCAGAAAATAAGAACATTTTGAGGTATCTGTGGGTCTAACAGTATCATCATGGAAATTCGAGTTAACAAAATAATTCCAGCATACATTACCTGATAAAGAATTTGTGCTTGCTAACCCTTTTATCCACGTTAAAATACATTCTTGAGGGAATGATTATAAATTATATAAGGAAATATCTAAGCAACTGGAAGGCGAAATAGTATGTTGTAATAAAGGGAAAGGAAAACAGTTCCACTATTTAAACCAATTTTTCAATTTTCTCATTTATCAACAGATGGGGCGAAAAAAGTGATAGTGAAGATAATAGTAACTCTTGTTCTTGCAAATGTTTTCGAATTTAAAGAGAAAGACTTTAAAAACAAGCAATGAACTCAATTCCCAGTGGAGAAGAACATTATATTGTAAAATCAATGAGATGTTATAGAATCACATATAAAATATGAAAACTTTAAAATTTCAGAGATCCCTTACATTGTCATCCTAAAGAACTTTCAGATTTGGTTCCGGCTGAAATATTCAAAGCTCGTTCCCTTTATCCGTGAAAGTGAAGACTTTCATAATGGAGATCATTTACTCCTAAAAATCGTCACTCAGAAACGGAGAATTTTTTTTTTGCACTAATTAAGGTGAAACTTGTGAGCCTCATCCTACGCACAAATTGCTCAACTCTACGTTATAATTACAGAATCATGAAATTTTTTTTAACAAAAAAGAAAAAATGTTCATTTTATTAAGTATTATTCTAATATTCTTATTTATTTTAGAACTACATTTGTATAACTAATTAATTATTCTTATCAAAAAATATTAATGAAAATTGCAACATTAATTTAAAAGTTAATTAAAGAAGCAAATTAGTTGATTCAAAATTAAGAGCATACTCTAAAGTATCTATTGTAATCAAATATATTATTAATTATTCTATATATATAAATATATATATAAATAATATAATATACTTATATATAATATATAATATATCATAATACTATAATTATACTATATATTATATATATAAGATGGATCGAATATCTCTTATTCAATCAATATTATTGAATGTGAATATTAGGAGACTAAACGGCTGGTAAATGTTGGGGGGAAATCGTACCTACAAATCTTATATCATAATATTATTAATATAATTATATATATGTATATAATCTTATATATATATTATATATATACTATTAATATATATATATTTATAATTAATTATATTAACTATATAAATGTAATATATATTTCTATGTTATGATTCTAATGAAAAAATAAACTATAAATCATATTTGTACGCTTTTCCCAAATATTTTCTAGCATAATTAAAAATATTAAATACTATATATATTATCTAAATATATAAAGTTTATTATGATATATATAATTATAAAATATCTCTACTATGTTATTTCTAAGAAAAATAACTATATTATAATATATATATAATATCATTCTATATACTATATATAATTATAAATTATCACAATAAACTTAATATAGCTTACATACTTATAATAAAAAATAATGTAATATTTCTTAAGTTATGTCGCAATCATTAAAACTGTAACGAAGAGATGTCAAAGGCAACAATCTAAACAATTTTATAGGTAAATTCTCACACACACAATGTCTCCGTTATTCATTTGAGCCAACGAACAGTCAACCTTTTTTAACGGATTGAAAAATTATTATTACTCTAATCAATATTCATATTTTTGGTATTCTTTTATTTAGCTTATTATTGTGATAAGGTTTTTAAAGAAAATTGAAATTTTTCAAAAAAAATTAATTTTGTTATATTAACAATATTAAAACATCAATGTGCATACAAATTATTTGAAGCAGAGTAAAATATATTAATTTAAAATAATTTTAAAATTAGACAAAATATACAATAACATATATTTTTTGTAGCATATAATAGGTAATCTAATATAAATTTTACATATATTAAAAATTTATATACTATATAATATAATTTATATAATTAGTATACTAAATTACCTATATTATATATATATATATATCACCCCGAGTTTAGACTTTGCTTCAATGAACAAGCGCGTCCTTGTTTAATTCAAGTTTTGAGACTAATGCTCTGAACAGACGCTGTCCTTCGTCTAATATGCTCTGTGAAACCAATATTGCATATACCTCAGTGAGGAAATAGACCGGCAATGTTCACCCTCATTACATAAGAAGAATGCTGCTCTGAATTCCTTAACTATCCTCTATAGCTCTCACTTGATATTTATATATATATAATATATAATATTATATATATTATATATATATAAATATATATATACTATATATATATAATATATATACTATACTATATAATAAAAATATATATATATATTATATACTATATATATAATAAGTATAATAATTATATAAATATATATTATACTATAAATTTATATATATATATTAATATAATATATATATATATATTATATATATATATTATATATATATAACATATATATATAGTATACATACCTACTATAGTATATATATATAATTAATATAATAAATAGTATATATATATATATATAATATATATATTATATATATATATATAATAAGTATATACTACTATATATTATATAATATATATATATTATATAGAGAGAGAGAGAGAGAGACGATAGAGGTTGAAAGAGAAGAGAGAGAGACGAGGAGAAGACGAGAAGAGAGAGAGAGAGAGAAGAGGAGAGAGATCTTCAAAGCCATTCTCAATCTCATTTTTGAATCATTTGGTATCTAATATTCTTCTTTCCGATCAGATTGGTTTCCGACTCATCAGCTCTTTTATTTCTTCCATATATGTGGAGTAAAAGGAGTTTCAATTACCTGAATAAAATTTCAAGTTTGCGACGAATTTTGTGTTTTGATAGGATTACATATAAAGGACCGTAACATTTTGAAATACGAAACTTTTCACAATGAATTTCTAATATTTACAATCCGTAAAGTCTGAGGAATATGATTGTGTTAGCAACTTTTTTATATCTGCCATACATATGGAGTAAAATTAGCTTTAATAACCTGAATAAAAATTGTTGTTTGTTACTTATTTTGCTTTTTGATATGATGATATATAAAAGACCATAATTTCTGAAATACGAAACATTTTAAAGTCATTTTATAACATTTAGAATTGTTGAATTCGAGGAATAAGATGATTGTATAACTCTTTTATATCTTCCATGCATGTGGAGTAAAAAGAGTTCCAATAACCCGAATAAAAATTTGAGGTTTGCGACGGATTTTGTTTTTTGATATGATAATAAATAAAGAACCATAACTTCTGAAATACGAAGCCTTTTACAGTTCTTTTATAATATTTAATAATCCGAAAGTCTGTGAAACAAGAAAGTGTTATCAGCTCTTTCATATCTGCTATACATCTGGAGAGAAAGAATATTAGAATCTTTAAAGTCTGAGGAATAAAATGGTTTTATCAGCACTTTTATATATGACATACATCTGGAATAAAAAGAGCTTAAATAACCTGAATATTTTTTTTTTTTTGTTACAAAGATATATAAATAATCATAAACTTCTTAAATACGAAACTTTTCACATTAAATTTCTGATATTTAGAATCCATAAAATCTAAAGAATAAGATGATGGTATCTGATTTTAAATATCTGTTACACCTGTGGAGTAAAAGGAGTTTTAATAATCTGAATAAAAAAAAGTTCTGAAGTTTGCGACTTTTTTGTTTTTCTGATAAAAATTATCATAACCTCTGAAATACTAACCTTTTCATAGTGGTTTTATAATGGTTTAAATTCTTATTATCTGAGGATTAAGATGGTGATATCAGTGCTTAAATATCTAGTATACATTTGGAGTAAAAAGAGTTTCAATAATCTGAATAAAAATTCTGAAGATTGAAACTTTTTTGATTTATGATATGAAAACATAAAAAGGAAGATAACTTCTGAAATACGTAACTTTTCACAGGAATACGATGGTGTTATCAGCTCTTTGATATCTTCCATACATGTGAAGTAAAGGGAGTTCCATTAATCTGAATAAAAATTTGAAGTTTGCGACGAATTTTTTGTTGTTTGTTGCTAATTTTACCTTTTGATATGATTATATATAAATTACCTTAATTTCTGAAATTGGAACTTTTTAATGTGATTTTATAACATTTAGAGTCCTTAAAGTATGAGGAATAAGATGGGGTTATCATCTCTTTTATATCTTCCATACATGTGGAGTAAGAGGATTTTCAAATACCTGAAAAAAAATTGAAGTTTGCGACGGATTTTGTTTTTTGATATGATAAAATATAAAGGACCATAACATTCTTCAATGCGAATTTTTCAGTTAATTTTTAATATTTATAATTCGTATAGTTTGTGGAATAAGATGGTATTATCACCTCTTTTATGCCTGCCATATATCTGGAGTAAAAGGAGATTTAATAACCTGAATAAAATTTGTGAAGTTTGTTACTAATTTTGCTTTTTGTTACGAAGATATATAAAGGACTATAACTTTTGAAATACGAAAGATTTCATAGTGAATTTATAGCATTTAGAATCCTTATTGTCTGAGAACTAAGATGGTGGTATTATTTTTTACTTATCTGTTATACCTGTGGAGTAAAAGGAGTTTCAATAATATGAATAAAAATTCTGAAGTTTGCGACTTTTTTGCTTTTTCATATGAAAATATATAAAGGACCACAACTTCTGAAGTACGAAGTTTTTGTACAGTGCATTTATAATATTTAGAATTCGTCAAATTGGTGGAAGAAGGTGGTGTTATCAATTCTTTTTATATTTTAAGATGGATTAGGATGGTGGTATCAAATTTTACGAATCTATTATATCCAGAGCTGGGCATTGCGACACCGAGTTGAGAATTTGCGACTTTGCGACTTTGTCGCACTATGAATTTCGAAGTCGAAAGTCGCAAAGTCGCTAACTTTTTGGAAAAGTCGGACTAAGCAAAGTCGCACAGCCAATTTTTGCGACTTTAGTCGCAACTTTGAACAGAAACAAAGTTTTTTTTTTTTTAACCCTTAAAGGTTAGAATTTAGAAGCATGGCTGAATTGAATCATTATAAAGACTAGTGTAAAACTTGTACATATATATATATATATATATATATATATATATATATATATATATATATATATATATATATATATATATATATATTATATATAATATATATATATATATATATATATATATATATATATATATATATATATATATATATATTATATATATATATATATAATATATATAGTGAAGTGTTTAAGTTAGTTTCCCCAAACGAAAATACTTACAGAATGAACCATAAAAGAAAAATTAGCAGAAATATCAATAAGTCTATTAAATTTAAAAATGACTTATTTTCATTATTCAGATGTTAATAATTAAAAAATTGTATATTAAAAATATTACATTTGTTATATTATATTATAAATATTATCAATATTTGATAAAAATATATAAATTTTATAAAAACTTAGTTTTAAGCAATAATAATGAACTTTTAACAATAAACTCCATCTTGTGTTTATATTATGTTCAGAATGTGAAGGCAAACGCCATCTACCGACAGCTTCTGCAATGTTTCATTTTATTATATTTACAAAAATCCATTTTTAGAAAAGTTAGACCATAAAATATAATTTTTTTTTAAATGTATATAAAATATTATAATAAAAATAAAAATAAAAGTTATAAATTGGTCAAATGTAAATAGTAATAATATTTGTATAAAAACTTGATTATTATATATGTAACTTTTTTTATTATAACTTTGTACGACTTTTTCGTTAAAAATAAATAATCTGTTGTTTCGCTTTTGTCTTATTAGCCTTTAAAGAGATAATTCGTAGCGCTTTGCTACCACTAAGAGATAATTTGCTAATAAAGAACAATAAGCTGAAATATCAGATCCGACCTACGAAGCCAGGAAGAAGAAGAAACTACAAGAAGTTGGACTCCCTCGTCTCTCTACTAGAAGTTGAACTGCCACGTCTCTCTACAAGAAGTTGGGCTGCCTCGTCTCTCCCCCGGAGTTGGACTACAAGATCTCCGACTGGCCCTACTTCTCTCCCTCTCTCTGAGCCTACCAAGAGGCTTAGAAACCTCCTCAGGGTTACCAAGAACCCTTTGGACGATCTTCAAGAGGTTCTCCTGTAGGTGGATGGTCTCCGTGGATGGTGATATCTTCGCCGGACCTCCGAGATCCTCCAGTTAGTCTGCCACCTAAAAAGTAGTTTAACTACTAAAGAGATAATTTCGCAGGTAGCCGCTGAGGTTACCTGTCATAGAGATAACTACAGAGAGTATTTTGTATACTCTCTGTCCCTTCCAGATTGTCCCAGAGTTGGCCAGAAGAACACCCAGCCTCCTGTTTAGCCAACGAGCTCGTGCAGATCAGCATACCCTCTCCGACAACCTTCGACCGCCTTTGCCTTAGCCGGACTTAATCCGAACCAGTCGACGGCTTGTCCTGAAGTGGAACAGACTGACATCGCGACATACATGCTGATCATCCTCCGTCGCTATATAGTTGTCATACCAGATAATAGGATATCATATCGAGTGGTGACCATATAACTGATAATAATATAACCAGAACTGACGACTATATAATTGGTGATCCCAGAGCTGAAAATTTTATACCACGAAGATGGCAGACGATCAAGGACAGGATAACAATCAAAGAGAGGCAGAATCCATTTCAACAATGAAAATTAAACCCCCAACTTTTTCGGAATCTTCAGTCCCGACATGGTTTCGTGTCATGGAAGCACAATTTCATCTCGCTAACATAAGGTCCTCACGAACTAAGTACTTTCATGTTATGTCGCAAATTCCACCTGAAGTTTTGGATAGAATATCCCAAGCCGAACTTGATGCAGAAGATTATGACCGTTTCAAAACGGCAGTCATAAATACTTACGAAAAATCTAAGGTGGAGCTTTATAATGATCTACTTTCCAAAAAGGTCTACAGTGGCAAACCATCTATATATCTACAGGATATGATTCGACAGGCAGAGAAATTAAATATTGGAGAGGACTTGGTCAAGGTGCAATTTTTGAAAACTTTACCGAGTCACATTCGCACAGCCTTAGCCGCCCATTCTACTCTCACACTTCAACAGTTGGGAGATTTAGCTAATGACATCTTGTTATTAAGCCCACAAGCTCCTGTCATGGCTGTATCATCCCCTGCCACCGCCATTGCCCCCGCCCCATCAAGATCAAGAGCAACCACTACTTTTGGCCTGGCGCCGTTCCACGAAAATCAACGACCAAAGGTGTGTAGAGGCCACATTTATTATGGACCACGCTCTAAAAGCTGTAAACCATGGTGTACATGGCCAAACAAAACAGGACTAAACATCCTACCTAATTCTAGACCTCCATCAAGAGCAGCATCCCCAACTCCGTCGGAAAACTAAAGGAGCAAGTTGACATTTGTGCCGTGTCAACTTCGCAGTTAACAATAGATGTACGGATTTTTGGCACCATGCACCAGTTTTTACTAGATACCGGAGCCAGCATATCTAGCCTTCCATATAACATGGTCTCTAACATGACGCTGCACCCTTCAAACGTCACTTGTTCCGCAGCCAATGGCTCGCCCATAAAGTGTCATGGGGAAGTTGTAGCAAATATCAGTATACCAAAATTAAGAAGAGAATTCACCTGGACATTTATAGTAGCAGAAATTACTATGCCTATTATTGGAATGGATTTTCTTCACAATTTTGGTCTCCTAATTGACTGTGGACAAAGAACATTGCAAGATACTTATACCACTCTTCTAGCTCCATTGAAAATAACCTCTGAGGAAGTACCATCTCTTCACGCTCAACTTCAAGGTGAAAATACAGACATAACTTCACTCCTACAAGATTTCCCGTCCTTAATTTCACCTATAGACATCAACAATCTAGTAATTAAAGATAATGGACCAAAACACTACATAGAAACTGGTGATTCAACCCCAGTTTTTGCCAGAGCTCGCCGATTACCTGACGACAAGTTAAAGGCGGCAAAAGCTGAATTTGACATTCTTCTAAAAAGTGGAATAGTGAGGCCAAGTAAATCTGCATGGGCGTCTCCTTTACACCTCGTGCCTAAGAAAACACCTGGAACATGGAGACCTTGTGGGGATTTCAGAGCCCTTAACAGCATAACAAAACAGGATAGATATCCCATTCCACACATTCAGAGCCTATCTCAACGCCTGCATAACTCTACCATATTCTCCAAGATTGACCTTCAAAAGGCTTATCACCAAATCCCCATTCGACCAGAAGATATAGAGAAAACAGCAGTTATCACTCCGTTTGGTCTCTTCGAATTTTTATCTATGCCTTTTGGTTTAAAGAATGCGGGAGCTACATTTCAAAGAGTAATGGACTCCATCTTCAGAGACCTTCCCTTCGTGTTTACCTATTTAGACGATTGTCTCATTTTTTCTACATCCAAAACTGAACATGCAAATCATCTGAAACAAGTTTTTAAACTCCTCCAAGAAAATGGTTTTAAAATCTCTTTAGAAAAATGTGAATTTAACCAATCTTCACTCAATTTTCTCGGCTACACCGTGTCTTCAGAAGGTCTATGTCCTCCCAACGAAAAGAAAGAATCCATCTCAAGTTTTCCTCTACCGTGCGATTCAGCATCCCTACGAAGATACCTTGGGATGTTAGGATACTACAGAAGATTTATCCCTAATTTTGCCAAAATCGTCTTCCCATTATCTGAAAAAGCCAAGTTTCATCCCAAGGATAAATCTCTTGAATGGACTCCAGAAGAAGTGACAGCTTTTCAAGATACTAAGGAAGCTCTTCAAAATGCCCTAACACTCCCTTTCTCTTTACCTAATGTCTCACATTTACAACTAGTAACTGACAGCAGTCAGACTTCAATTGGAGCAGCATTACACCAGATGATTGATGGTCAACCTGTTCCCATTGACTTCTACAGCAAGAAGTTATCAGATCCCCAAAGAAGATATTCTGCTTTCGACAGAGAACTTTTGGCAGCATATTATGCTGTCCTTCATTTTAAACACATGTTAGAGGGAAGAGTTGTCACCCTTTGCACAGATCACAAACCTCTTGTTTCCGCTTTCTACTCCAAAAATCCTGCAAAAAGTGATCGTCAACAGCGACATCTCTCAGTACTAACAGAATATATTTCTACAGCAAGTTATATCAGAGGAGCAGACAACATGGTGGCCGACACTTTTTCCCGGATTCATTCGGTATCAGTTGACGCTGTCGATTTGCCCGCAATAGCTCGCCTTCAAGAAAAAGATGAAGAAATCAAGACCTATCATGATCGTCTTCATAATTATCCCCTGCAGGACAACCTCAAGATATGGTGCGATACCTCTACTTCTTTTCCCAGACCATTTCTTCCGAAGCCAGCTCGCCTTCAAATATTTAATACGTTGCATCAAATGTCCCATCCTGGTATCAAAGGTACTTTACGACTGATCAAGAAAAGATATTTTTGGCCTTGTATGGATCGTGACATTAGGCTTTTTGTACGCACTTGTGAGCAGTGCCAGCTGTCTAAAGTCCATCGTCACACCAAACCAACGGTCACTCCATTAGAAATTCCTTCTTCAAGATTCGAAACAGTTCATATAGATATAGTGGGTCCTTTTTCACCTTCAGCATTTTGTGGATCTTCTTCTCCAGTTTTTCGCTATCTACTTACCTGCATCGACCGAAACACAAAATGGGCTGAAGCCTTCCCAATTACAAACACTACAGCAAAATCTGTTGCCTATGCTTTTATGCAGTGGATATCCAGATTCGGTGTTCCTCTCTATGTGATTTCTGACAGAGGTCCTCAATTCGAAAGCGAGTTCTTCAGTGAGTTGTCACATATGATTGGTTTCCATCGTCTTCGAACAACCTCGTACCACCCACAAACAAATTCCCAGGTAGAAAGGTTTTACCGATCTCGCAAAATTTCTTTGATGGCATGTAAAGAGAACTGGCTTCTGTCTTTACCCATCACTCTACTTGGTCTCAGATGCATTCCAAACGATTCCGGTTATTCCGCCTTTGAAGCAGTAACTGGAAAAACTCCACTTTGTCCTATGGACATTCTTCAATCTTCTCCTAACAACAAACAAGAAATGGATTCTTTTATGAAGAAATTTATCGCCCACATGAAAGAATTGGACTTTAGAGACCTTCCTACTTTTCACTCCTTCAACAATTCTTCATATATTCCGGAGGCACTCAAGACCTGTTCTCATGTCTTCCTAAGGATTGATAGGATCAGAAAACCCTTAGAAGCTCCCTATAGTGGTCCTTTCAAAGTCCTTCAACGAATGCCACATTGTTTCAAGATAGAACTCAGGAATGGTCAAACTACAGTAGTCTCAATTAGCCGTTTAAAACCTGCTTTTATGGAAACGGTAACGTCAACGATTCCTGATGATCCTGATGTCTCTGATGTCCCTGATGATCCTACTGTCTCTGGTGTCCCTGATGATCCCGATATCCCTGATGATCCTGATGTCCCTGATGATCCTGATGTCCCTGATGATCGTGATGTCCCTGATGATCCTGATGTCCCTGATGACCCTGATGTCTCTGATGACCCTGATGATCCTGATGTCGCTGACGCCGCCGATGTTCCTGATGTCCCTGACGTTGCTGATGTCCTAAGGATTCCTACTGTCCCTATTCTTCCAAGTGCCCCCCTTACTAGACGAAACCCTCCCCGTAGAGTCCGCTTCAGGATAGAAGCCACTCAGTGCCCCTCTTAGTGATTACATAAAATACTAATAATAAAAGAAATAAACACTCCCTAATAGAGTCCGCTTCAGGATAGAAGCCACTCAGTGCCCCTTTTAGTGATTTTATCAAATATATAAAAAAAAGAAATACACATTTCCTAATAGAGTCCGATTCAGGATGGAATCCACTCAGTCCCTTTCTTTAAGTGTTCCCCTCAGCACCGGTTCCTCTTCATGATGTAAGTCACTCCGTGTTCTGGTGGGGAAGTAAATATATAGTGAAGTGTTTAAGTTAGTTTCCCCAAACGAAAATACTTACAGAATGAACCATAAAAGAAAAAGTAACAGAAATATCAATAAGTCTATTAAATTTAAAAATGACTTATTTTCATTATTCAGATGTTAATAATTAAAAAATTGTATATTAAAAATATTACATTTGTTATATTATATTATAAATATTATCAATATTTGATAAAAATATATATATTTTATAAAAACTTAGTTTTAAGCAATAATAATGAACTTTTAACAATAAACTCCATCTTGTGTTTATATTATGTTCAGAATGTGAAGGCAAACGCCATCTACCGACAGCTTCTGCAATGTTTCATTTTATTATATTTACAAAAATCCATTTTTAGAAAAGTTAGACCATAAAATATAATTTTTTTTAAATGTATATAAAATATTATAATAAAAATAAAAATAAAAGTTATAAATTGGTCAAATGTAAATAGTAATAATATTTGTATAAAAACTTGATTATTATATATGTAACTTTTTTTATTATAACTTTGTACGACTTTTTCGTTAAAAATAAATAATCTGTTGTTTCGCTTTTGTCTTATTAGCCTTTAAAGAGATAATTCGTAGCGCTTTGCTACCACTAAGAGATAATTTGCTAATAAAGAACAATAAGCTGAAATATCAGATCCGACCTACGAAGCCAGGAAGAAGAAGAAACTACAAGAAGTTGGACTCCCTCGTCTCTCTACTAGAAGTTGAACTGCCACGTCTCTCTACAAGAAGTTGGGCTGCCTCGTCTCTCCCCCGGAGTTGGACTACAAGATCTCCGACTGGCCCTACTTCTCTCCCTCTCTCTGAGCCTACCAAGAGGCTTAGAAACCTCCTCAGGGTTACCAAGAACCCTTTGGACGATCTTCAAGAGGTTCTCCTGTAGGTGGATGGTCTCCGTGGATGGTGATATCTTCGCCGGACCTCCGAGATCCTCCAGTTAGTCTGCCACCTAAAAAGTAGTTTAACTACTAAAGAGATAATTTCGCAGGTAGCCGCTGAGGTTACCTGTCATAGAGATAACTACAGAGAGTATTTTGTATACTCTCTGTCCCTTCCAGATTGTCCCAGAGTTGGCCAGAAGAACACCCAGCCTCCTGTTTAGCCAACGAGCTCGTGCAGATCAGCATACCCTCTCCGACAACCTTCGATCGCCTTTGCCTTAGCCGGACTTAATCCGAACCAGTCGACGGCTTGTCCTGAAGTGGAACAGACTGACATCGCGACATACATGCTGATCATCCTCCGTCGCTATATAGTTGTCATACCAGATAATAGGATATCATATCGAGTGGTGACCATATAACTGATAATAATATAACCAGAACTGACGACTATATAATTGGTGATCCTAGAGCTGAAAATTTGATATATATATATAATATATATATATAATATATAATATATATATATATATATATATATATATATATATATATATATATATATATATATTTATTATTTTTATTTTTTATTTATTAATATACAACGTTTCGAACATTACTATGTTCATCATCAGGTATCTAGAAAACAGAGTTATAAATTAAAATGAATTACAGGAATCAAAAATTAAAAGTTATAATGCAAATAATTCTTAAAAGTTTTAAAAAACATTAGAATTGGAATCAAAGAAAAAAAAATCTCACAAATTATAGTTAAGAACACAGGTGTTAAAATATAATTAATAAATATATACACAAATAAACATTAATTGTACAAATAGCTACACGTACCTAGACAGGGTTCCCTAAAATTCCCTGACCAATTTTATTTTCCCTGACTTTCCCTGACAAATTGCAATTTTCTCTGACCAGCGTGTTCGTTATTTTTGGTGTATAAAATATCTATTAATTATTATTGCAGCCTATTTACTCAGTTCATACATTAAATTATTGAAAATTTACTTTAGAAATTGTTCATCATCATGGATGAATTTAAAAAAATATATTTTTTTTTAGTAATCAGCCTATACCTTACCCATAGCCGTCCAAAGCACTCCTTTTTTATTTTTTCCAAAAGAAACAGTTTTATTTATACAAAAAGAAAAATAAAATTAAAAAGCTTACATTAATAGGCTAGGTGAATAGCGTCCACTGTAACCACAAAAGTTCTAAATGGGGAGATTTAGATTAACTTTTTCTTCTCAAGCATTTGAATTTTTGATTTCATAGCGTCTTCTTCTGTTAAAGCCTTCAGTTTTAACATCTTTCTCTGCTCTTCAAGTTTATTGATCTGTATGGATAATATTCTTTTTTCAACCTTTTTATTCTCTTCTTTTTCTTTCTGTTTTGACTCTTTGAGATGTTCTTCATATCTCCTATGGGCAGCTCTTACATTTGTCAACATTTTTTGAGTGATAGGAACTTTATGAATACTTTATGAGATCTTATCTGTGCACTGAGAAGTTCATTTGGAATAGACTAGTTCTTTCAGATTCTCCTAGATGCTTTTTATAGAACCCTCCTTCACTGTCGCATTTCCTGCGAAATCAGTCTATTTATATATTGCCACAACTACCACATATTGATCAGGTGCTATACTCGACGAAACACTCTCAGCTCTACTTGACATTCACACATTCCAAAATATTTTGAATTTTAATTCAGGGGTAGAATAGCTTCACTGCAAAAGTAGAGATAGTGCTTTTTCTTTCTCAGCACCAGAATCTGTGATTCGGTTATTGGTGTACAATGCCTCTAGCAATAAATCAAATCTTTGTTTCCCTTGTTCTGGCTGATGAAAAACTATACTAGGATCCAATGATGAGAGCCATTGGACAGGCTTGTACTTCAGAGGACATCTTTCTAATATCTTTTCTGTCATTTTGATTTGCACAGTCTGGCATTCAAGTTTGTCATGTAAATCTAATGCAAAAAGCTTAGTTGTTGGTTGTAGCAGGCATTTTACTGGACTTAAGAAATCTTTCCATAATATTAAGTACGAGACATTGTAAATCTGTGAACAGAAATGAACCAAGGTTCAGTTTGACGTCCAACCACTGGTCTTTTAAAAGTTAGCTTTTTTTTTGGCTTGAAGTCATTTTTATAAATAAAAATAATACAAAATGTAATGTAAACTTTGAAAAATCATTCGGTCAACCTCAAAAACACTCAAAAAGTATAATTCCCTAAAAAGAAAAGATATAAACAGATTAAAGTCATAAGTCATACAGTCTAAACAATTCTATACCAATCATCTTCAATCGGAAGGATGAACTTGGAACAATTTCTACGAACAGAATAGGAAGAATAGTAGGTAATAGTGAACTAAAAATAGAAAGAACAGGATAGAAGTAGATTTATGATGTCATTCCTCGCCATCTTTTCCATTCACTTATCAATACATCTCCATCCACAATTATGTAGGAAAAATATATCAATATGTAACTGGCGCAGAATCATTCTTCATATGTTTGGAAATTTTAAAATTTCCCTGACTTTTTTGGAATTTCCCTGACTTTCAGCATATTTTAAAACGTTTCCCTGACTTTCCCTGACCAATTTTTTTTTTCTGACTTTCCAGAAATGTGAACCGCTGCTAGAGGTTTAAATTAAAGTGGAGAACTTTTATCCTCAATCCTATTTCCATCAAAACGAAAAAAGACAATGTTTCTTGGATGAATAACTATGTATCTTAATGTTATTGAAAAAAACTGTTCGTTCTTTATTTTGGATGTGGGGGTAGAGGGGAGGAATTTATTATTTTTGGCCTTCCACAAAAATGGCAATAAAATCTTTAGTTTTCAAGATATTTCAATGCTTTTTGCACTAAAACTCCAATTTAAGTGTGCAAAATTCATTTAGCACCTTATTTCAAAAATTAATTTTGTAAATTTTTTGGACATCCTCTGAAGTACTTTCAAAATTTTTGGAGGAAAAACATTCAATCACGTGAGTGCACCCACCTACATCATACCAAACATTTAATATAAGCGTCAGTTTGTTTACACGTTTATATGTAAGGTTGGTACTAAATTTGAAGGAAATAAAAATGTTCGTTTTTTCATTGAATTTTTTGCAATCCCCATGTATAGAAATCAATGTTAGAAAAACACATTTTACAAATTTGAAATCTTACAAAATCTTTATTCTTCAATATATATTATATATAGCTACAAACATTATATTAAACTTACATGGAGATATATATATATTAGTATATATATATATATTATATATATATATATATATAATATATATATATATATTATATACTATATATATATATATATATATAATATATATATATAATGTGTTGTGTTGTGTGTATGTGTGTCGTGTGTGGTGTGTTCCAACCACCCTTCTGTGGGTTTAAATAAGTACCGAGTTTCAAAGCAGTGATATCGAAGCAAGTGACTTGAAAACTGTTCCGAGATGCCTTCTTTTTCGGGGGAGACGGATCGAACTAGATCCTCCTTTATATTATCTAATGGCTACGCTGTTATCGATAGTTCGAGTCCTGACGCTAGTGAATTTTTTCTTCGTCTTATTGCAAATTTGTCGCAACAAGCATGCTGTGCCCATGTTGGCTTTGCTTGACTTTGGTTGATTGCTCCTGTAACCTAGAGCACCCCAGCAGAATAGTTAGCCCCAGCAGGGGTGGTAACACCATTTTGATTGGGTTTAAATAAATACCGAGTTTTAAAACAGTTATATCGAAGCAGGATACATTAAAACTGTTCCGAAATTCCTTCTTTTTTCTGGGGAGGCGGATCGGACTAGTGGTAGAGCCTTCTGTACATTGTCTAACGGCGACGCTGTTGACAATGGTTCGAGTCCTGGCACGAGTGAAATTTTTCTTCGTCTTATTACTGCAAATTTGCCTCAACAAGCATGTTGTGCCCATTTCGGCGTTCCGTGAATTTGGTTGGTTGCTCCTGTAGCCCAGGAGCACCCCAGCGGAATGCCATGTAGCCCCAGCAGGCGTTCCAACCACCCTCCTGTCGATTTAAATAAATACCGAGTTTCAAAGTAGTGATATCGAAGCAGGAGATTTGAAAACTGCTCCGAGATGCCTTATTTTTCGGGGGAGGCGGATCGGACTATTGGTAGAGCCTCCTGTACATTGTCTAACGGCGACGCTGTTGTCGATGGTTTGAGTTCTGGCGTCAATGAAATTTTTTCTCGTCTTATTATTGCAAATTTGTCGCAACAAGCATGTTGTGCCCATGTCGGCGTTGCTTGACTTTGGTTGGTTGCTTCTGTAACCCAGGAACACCTCAGGAGAATGCCGTGTAGCCCCAGGGGGGGTTCCAAGCACCATTCTGCGAATTTAAATAAGTACCGAATTTTAAAGCAGTTATATCGAAGAAGGAGACTTGAAAACTGTTCCGAGGAAGATCGGACTAGTGGTAGAGCCTCCTGTACATTATTTAAAGGCGGAGCTGTTGTCGGTGGTTTGAATCCTGGAGCTAGTGAAATTTTTCTTCATCTAATTATTGCAAATTTGTCGCAACAGGCATGTTGTGTCCATGTCGGCGTTGCTTGACTGTATTTGGTTGTTCTTCTAACCCAGGAGCAACCCTGGCAGAGTGCCGTGTAGCCCCAACAGAGTCTACAAGCAACCTATATATTATATATATTATATATATAATTAGTTCATTGTATTTATATATATATAAATATATATATAAATATAAATTATATATAGATATAAATATATATATATAATATATATAAGGAATGAGCAGAGTGTAGTAGGAAAAGTGTGAATGGCAGGAGGTCGGCTGGTGCCAATTAAATCGTTG
>JABUQX010079237.1:15000-17500 GCA_015478945.1 Trachelipus rathkii | reverse complement strand
AAAAAATTCAAAATACACCTAACTTACAACATGGGGAAGCCTGAAGAAAAAAGATCATAGCAGGTAATGAAACGTCTCCAACAACTACCAAGACAACCACCCACCCACAAACGAAGTATTAAAAGAACAAATTAACTCTCTCTCTTCCCCCAAACAACACTGCCATATCCTTGCACTACATTACTCCAATATCTCCAATAAACCCACTCACCCAAATAACAAAGATAATACTCAATCTTTAAAAAAAAAAAAAAATTAGAAATCAATCCCAACCCTCCATTTACTACACAAGAAATTACTACACTAATCAAAATTTTAAAAAACTATGCAGCTCCTGGCCCATACAACATTTCTAACCTTCACATTAAACACTTTGGACCAACCGCTATTTCATTCACCACAAACATTTTCAACAAATCTTGGTCACTCAACTATATCCCTCCATACTGGAAAAAAACAATAATCATTCCCAAATCAAAATCTAGAAAAGACCCAAACATAACTTCCTCATATCGACCCATACCCCTCCTTTTCATCCTTGTACCAAACTAATGGGAGAAGATCCATTTACTCACCAAATTCCAACCCTACTTTCACTCCTCAAATCACCAACATGGCTTCAAAAAATTCCACTCCACTTCAACAGCTCTAACAAACATCAACACAAAAAATAATAACGGATTAAAACCAAAACTTCCATTCCCACAGTAAACAATACTTCCTAAGCCATCGGACAGTAGTAAAGCCTTCGACACAGTACCCAGGCACATGCTAATCTAAAAAATCTCCAAACTCACCATTTCTTAAAACAGTTACCAAAAAAATTATTGGCCAAATATCATATCTGAATGCACGTTGCACAGGTGTCAGAAAAACATCAAAAATCTCAAAAACCCATTAAAAATAAGAAACGAGTCCCTCAGGGGCGGTCATTTTGTCCCCTATTCCTGTTAACCTCTTTTACAGCTGACATCCCCACCCCAATCTCCTAATTCACAAACTTATAACCTATTGAGATGAACAACCATAACCATACTAAACCCATCAATACCCATCACTACAATTCAAACTCACTTACCTAAACCACCTAGAAGTTTTGCTATCTCTCCAACAGAATGTAAGACTCGCAAGAAAATTATCTATAAACCTTGATTCCCACTGCAGACACCAATCATCATTTCCCGCAAGTAACTCTAAACAAAGGCACCCAAAATTCTCGGTATAACCTTCGACACCCACTTCACCTTTACACCTACATTAAAAAACATCATAAACAAGGAAACAGAAAAACAAAATTTCCTACGAGCTTCTTATATCAAACACAATTTCAGCAATGAATCAACCCACACTGACAACACAAACAAACTACATTAAACTATGGACCAACCAATCTGCGTGCCCTCCAAAACCTATCCGCCAACAGATCAAAGTCAAAGAATTTACAAAGTGCTGCAATTCTTTTACTATCACAGACGTGCCTCGAAAACATACTTTTCAATTCAACATTACAAGAAGAAACAAAAATTTCTCCCATTCAAGGCATGGGTCATGATAGGAGCACCCAATTCTACGCTAAAGGCTTTCGACCCGAGCCCAACCCCATTGCCATTACACTACCTTACCAGGATTCACACTTATACAATTGTTAAAAACCAATCCTTCCTCCTCTGCCCTCTACTACAGTAAACTCGTTAGAAACCAAACCCTCCCTACAACAACACGTCTGTCTCAAAAACAATAACAATACATTAGCATAACAGTAACTCAACTTATTGCCCATCATCACCTTATTAAAACTCCCGCCCCCCGAACAAATAGCAGTAGTTACAAAATTACCAATCACACGAAAAGATGCAAATTTCACTTTCTAGATTGAGATCTGGGCATCACTCAGGCCTCCAGAATACAGACAACAGGTCCCAATCCAAGATGCCACCTCCACACTCTGTCGAAAATGTCTAATAGAGACTGAAACAGTCGATCACCTCCTTCTAAGATAACCCATTACTAACTCCCAGCAGAAACACTCCATTCAGATTTCCCCACTGTGGTCTCCGCCCGATGGAGAATCCCGCTGGTTTTCGGATATGACATGGACCCCCAAGTTTAAAGGAGCCCAAAGCCAATATATTATATATATAATAATATATATATATATTATATATATATATATAATATATATAATAATAATATAATATATATAATATATATATATATATATATATATATATATATATATATATAGAATTATACGTGATTTTCACTAAACAAAATTTTTTTTTTATAAAAAAAACCTAAACCTAATAGGAAAAAGGAAAAAACACTATATTTAGCTGTTTTGGTTTTTTTTCCTCCTAGATTTAAAAACATGAAGATTGGGGTTAAAATGGTTGTTGGGGACATTAAAATTTATATTTTAAAAAATAAAACGATACCCTTGTTCTAAGTTTCGCTTATAATATATATTAATATATATATATATTATATATAATATATATAT
>JABUQX010079237.1:0-10000 GCA_015478945.1 Trachelipus rathkii | reverse complement strand
GGAGTTATTATATCTATACAAATTGAACTGCGATTATGCAGTATTTACATATATAGCGAGTTTCGCAAACTTTTTTAATCTCTTCTTGCTACTTTTAGGAATAAGTTCTTCCATTTTTTCTTCAAACACTTTTGTCCTCTTAGCACTTACAAGAAAAAATGTACAACATTCTGATATTATTCCAATTGCACTTCGAATATTTTGAACTTTAGAAGCGTTTGTGGGGCATAAATTTAAGCAATGCAAAAAGCAGTGAGTATAAATAGCTTTGTGACATTTTTCCTTTATTACTCTCTGAGCACCCCTGAACTCACTATTCATTGCTGCTGCACCATCATACCCTTGTCCTCTTAGATTATTCATATCCAAACCAAGTTCAGTTACTTTTCTTCAATTAATTTTGCAAGACTTATATCATTTACTGAGACGAAACACAAAAAAATCTTTGACGGCAAGAGTATCAATATCAACGGAACGCGCACACAACGAAAATTGTTCCTTCTGGAACACATCGGTCGTCTCATCGGGCTAAGACAGTAAAAAAATTTACTTTTATTATTATTTGCACAATTTTACGTTGAATGAGATGCGCAAATGATGAACTAGAGCATTTTGGACGGGAACTGTATACATTGGCATGTTCTTAAGCACTTAGTTTTAAATGTTCGTGAAAGAACCATGGCCTCTAGCATTAGCCCATATTAAGTCCGAAAATTGCCATCGTTTCCCACAGGCCAAGAGAGTTCGATTCGACTTGAGTCATGATGTCCACGTAACGATATATTTAATTTGCTTACCACAGAATCGAATTGTTTCAACAATTGAAATTAGCCGCTTTCTACTGTCTTCGGCCTCCCTTTTCTTCTGACTGCCAATCTGTCTGTCGATGCTCTCGATTTTTCTTTGAACCTGCTTTTCTACACCAAATCTTTTTTCTACCGATTCTTTGTGATATTTAGTTGCCTCGTGTTTTTTGAAAGATTCAATAGACTTTCTTTAAGTTTGAATACGGTCTCGAGGACAAAAGACACCCAATTTTTACTTGGTAGTTTTCTTAACTTTTTCTTTTGTTCCCGATAAAAAACCAAACACAATTTGAGCGATAAACCCCAACGTTTTAAAGCAGAGTCAAGCTAACCACTTAATATTAATCAAGCCACTTTTCTTTTGAAAAATATTTTCCCGACCCCTGCCTCCTGAGCAGGAAATATATATTTTGAATCTGGTTTCCAGAGAGATGTTTTAATATTTCACTTTTTCCTTATTGCTAACCGAAATATGAAATTGCATTGTCGTTGAGATGAAACAATCCTTTCTGGTTATCCTTGATTGCGCTGCTTACAGACGCTTGTGAAGGAAAAAAACATCACCGTCTACTTGAGATTTTTCAGCAGCTATCGCAGTTACAGAAGCTCCAAGAAAAACTGATTCTTCGAGTCCGACACCCCACTCTTTCAATAACAGAATTTTTATTACTATAGTTGATTACTTTTTTGGTGTGGAAAAAGGTCTCTAAAATCTGTTCTTTCTTATCTATATTTTATATTTTTTTTATTTTTTAAGTTGAACAACAACAAGAACAAAAAATGTTTAAAACACAAAGTTACAAAAAACTATAACGATCTCACTAGCAACTTTGATTTATACCCTTTAAAAACGATAGATTCGATAGCATACACAAACACCACAATGTATTCATAGTAAAGTAAATGCTGAGAGAGAGAAGATTAAGACACATTCTCTCTCTGTCCAATATATATATATATATATATATATATAATATATATATATATAATATATATATTATTATATATATATATATATATATATATATATATATATATATATATATATATAAAATAATATAATTATGACGTTTTCTCTTTCTTCTGTAAAAACTTCCCCAAAGGACTTACGAGATCCCTGGCCCCCCCCCCCTTGGATACGCAATGTTATATATTATATATATATATATATATATATATATATATATAATATATATATATAGTATATATATATATATATAATATATATTATATATATATATATATATGGTGGTGTGTGTGTGTGTCGTGTGTGTGTGTGTGTGTGTTGTGTGTGTGTGTGGTGTGTGTGTGTGTGTGGTGTGTGTGTGTGTGAGTGCAGAATGTATTTCTGCAATGAAAGCGGAATATATCTAGATTTTTTTGTATTAGAAAAAAAGTATATATAGGGTAAAAGATGTAAATGTTTCTTTCTCTTTCTCATGTCGAGCTTTCTTTCGCTCGTTTTCTTTCCATCGTTGGAAGAAACCATTTCTCTTTCGTAATGTCATCTTAAGCATTTTTTCCAGCCGTTAAAGTTAAAATCACCCATTTAAATTTGGTTCCCTTAATTTTCTTATGCCCCAATCATTTCTCGTTATTTATATATATAATATATATATATATATATATATATATATTATATAATATATATATATTATATATAATATAATATATATATATTATATTATATATATATATATTATATATATATATATATATATATATACATTATGCGTTTCATATCCCACTCTTCTTACACTGGAGTAGACTCTCCGAATCACACAGACCATAAAACAATAATAACTATTACAGACACTACCTTTCCATGTATCACTGTATGTTGGGGGGGGGGGGAAAAGAATTCTCACAGCCTATATTCTGCGAGTCGTAGAAGGCCACTAAAGGGACTGTGGTAGTTGGGTTGGCTTCCCGCTACCGTTTATCTTTTGCTAGGTATGCTTATGCAGGCCTCGAAAATGGTCGTGATCGCCGTAAGCGACCTTGTATCTTTCGGTGAAATTGTATGAATCGTATGGGTACATGGAATGTCAAAAGAATAAATGATGAAGAGAGGAGGATAGAGGTAATGGATGAATTTAGAAAGGACAAATTCAATTTGCTTGCTGTGACTGAAACAAAGATGAAAGGAAACGGTGAAGACGAGAGGTGTGGTGTGAAATGTGTGAGCGCTCTGAAGTGGAGAGGAATGTGAGAGGGGGTATGGAGGAGTTGCGATTATGATGAGTAACATGTGGCACAGAGCTATGGTGAATTTTGTTTGTGTGAGTACTAGAATTCTAATGGTTAAATTAAGTTTGAAATTGTGGTTGTAACAAATGGTTCATCTGAGGGTGATGTTAAGGAAAGTGCGATAATCTGGGATAACCTAAATAATGTTTTGAATGGGGTAAGTAGGAGCTTCAGATTGATTGTGTTGGGCAACTTAAATGGTTGGATAGGGGATCAAAAATGGGATGATATAAACAGGTAAATTTGGGGTGATGGGAGAAAATGAGAATGGTAAGAGGGTGATTGATTTCTGTGAGGAGAGAGGTATGTGTGTAAGTGATACTTGCTTCAAACACAAGAGTATTCATTCATAAATATATTAGAGTTGGTTTAGGTAGAGATGGGATCAAAGTGAAAAGTATGATTGATTTTGTGTTGGTCAAGATGGAGATGTTAAAATATGTGATGGATGTTAAATCTGTGATGGGGTTGGAGATGAGATTTTCAGTTCATGCTGTTTTATGTAAAATTAAGTTAGTGGGAACTTGGATGGAATGGAAAGAGATAAGGAAAAAAGTGGGAAGAATTAAGACTGAGAAGTTAAGTGAACAAGGTAATAAGGAAAATAAATGCAAATAAATCAGTTGAATGTGAACAAAATAAAACTGAACAAATCTAGACCCAAACGAAGGAAGCCTTGGTTAATAGTGCAAGAGAAGTATGAGGTATCGTGACTAAAAAAGTAGACAGATAAACACATATTATACCGTACAACATAATATACGAATAAGCAAAACCATATGGACTAAACATGAACGAAGATGCGTCAATAGAGACACGCACGGTTAAAAGTAAAAAGGAGGCGTGGTTGAATGTGCGGAAATTCAATGATTAGGTCTCAAAAGAAATGTGTCTGGAATTATATAATAGTAAGGATTCGACACCAGGATAAATAGGTATAGAGTGAGAAAAGTTGAAAGAAGGTAAAATCCTGCAGGATATAGAATGGAAATTCATGTTCAAACAACACTAATGTCCCAGAATCTAACTGCTGTGCTCATTCCATCTTTCTTGTTCTGTTTTCACATTACTTGGACTTATATTATTTCAAAAGTCGTGTATTTCGACATGCAGAAATTTAATTTGAAAAGTATTGATGAAAACATTCATTTTATACTCTGGTATATTTCGTATTGGCCTCTACTTTTTTCCCCATCGGAGGTCTTACGCACACACACACACACACAAATACTATATATATATATATTTATATAATAATACTATATATATATATCATATATCATATATATATAAAACTATATATTATATATAAACTATATACTATACACTTATATAATAATAATTATACTATACGGTATATATATATATATATACCTATATATAATTATATATATATAATATATATATATATAAATCATATATATATAAATATATATATATACTATATATATATAAACTATTACGACATATAAATATTATACTACTAGGAAGCCTACTAACTTATATATATAACGCCTATAATATATACATAATATAATAGCTAAATATAACTTATATATATATATATATATAATAATATATATAATATATACTATATATATATAATATATTACGGCTAACTATATATATATATATTATATATATATAATATTCAATATATAACACTAACTAATAACATAAAATATATATAATATATATAATAATACAATATATAATATATATTATATTATATATTATTCTATATATATATACCTTAAATAATATATATATTATATATATATATAGATATCATAATTATATAATATATATATATATACTATATATTATATTATAATATATATATACATTATATTATATAAATTATATTATATATTATTATATTATATATATAATAATATAATATATATATATTATATATATTTAATATATATATATATAATAATCCGAATATATATATATATAGTACTATCTATAATATAATATATAATACTATATAATGTACAGTACTATATATATATAAAATATACTATATAGTATATATAACATATATATTAAATATATAATATATTATATATATATATATTATATATATATATATATATATATATATATATATATATATATAATATATATATATATATAAAAGGAGTATTTGTGTGTATGAGAACGGTTTCAATATATTTATGCATACTTTAGATTAGATAATGGGCCATTTAAGTCATCATAATTTATTCGGAACAGCTTCCACCGTCTGGTGTATCTGAAGCGACTGTTGAAAATTCATCAAATTTAAATTCAATGCTTCATAAGCAGTTTAGGGCAGCCATAGGAAGGCATAAACCCGATTTAAGATAAAGTGGTAAACATTTACTGATGGGTTAAGATTTGCAGAGCAAATTTCCTGGAACGAGAATGTCATTGTGGAACGAGAATGTCAATTTCTTTTTGCGCGCGCTTCAGATTAGTGGTAATGGAAAGAAGCTTTAAGGATACGGAAGTTTGAAAACAAACAAGCGGGAAAAAAGTTTTTTATTTTTTTTTTTTTTTTTTTTAATGCTACACTTCCCTTTTTAGGCTGGCCGAGCAAAGGTTGGAGATGAAAGATTAGTCTCAAAGATACGGTAGATAAATGTCGTTGCAGAAGTTCTTGCGAATGCGACATCGATAGGGCAACGCTTTGCATAATTAACGTAGCACATTTACACTCTTAATAATAATAATAATAATAATAATAATAATAATAATAATAATAATAATAATTAATCAATAATATGAATAATATAATAATAATAATCAATAGTATAATAATAATAATAATAATAATAATACTATAATAATAATAATAATAATAAAAATAATAAAATTAATAAATAATAATTAACAACAATAATAATAATAAATATTATTATTTTATTATTATTGTTTTTTTATTATTATTATTATTATTATTATTATTATTATTATTTATTATATTATTTTATATTATTATTATTATTATTACCTCCAAAGAGATTTTGTTTTTTTTGAGCGTTAAAGAAATTTAATACGCGGAAGAAGGAAAGGAAAAGAGGCAATTTAGTTTGCACTGATGTTCTTTAAAAACGTAATTGTGAATGTGAAAATGTGTTATATATATATATATATATATTATTATTACTATATATATATATATATATATAGATATATATATTATTAGTAATATATACTATATATATATATATATATACTATATATATATATATATATATATATATATATATATATATAATATAATATATAGGGTTGTCTCAAAAAAGTGACTAACACATTGGACTGCTTTAGTTTTTCAGGTACGTAACTACTGTAACAGAATGGCAAGAAGATCACTTATCTTTTTAATGAGAAAAGTTTCTAGTATATATATATAATTTATACTATATATATATTATATAATATATATATATATATAATATATAATATATATTAAATATATATATATTATACTCCTATATTATATATATACAGATGTCTTAAAAAAAATTGACTAACACATTGACCTCTTTTTGTTTATTCAGGTTTACTACTGTAAAGATGGCAGGAGTCGGCTTAGCTTTGAAGAGAGAAAATTTGTCCTTAAATGCTATTGGACCACCAGGCGGAACGCCACCGGAAGATGGCAAAGACGGATCAGAAGGGAGCTCAGATAAACCGGCCACAACGCACCGGACCATTGCCCGCATCAGATAGAAATTTGAAGCAGATGGAAACATCGCAACGTTAACAAACAATTAAACGTTCTGGACAAACCACGGACACGTCCACCAACCCTGCAATAGGAAGGAGCAGGTAACAGGAACCTCATCTGATCCCCACAGAAATCTCTACGACAATGGCTCGGGGAGACACATCTCAAAAGATTGCGTCTACCGCTGAAATGCTACATACCAAGACTACTCCATGCTCTCAACGAAGACGATCCGGACCGGAGACTTCAATTTTGTGAATGGTACCTGGCTAAATCTGCAGAAGATGTGCAGGGTTTCCACACAAAATTGTCTGGAGCGATGAGGCCACCTTTAAATTAAATGGCTCGATTAATCGCCATAATTGTACCTACTGGGGTCCTGTAAATCCCCATGTTAAAGCTGAACACCATGTAAACCTACCAGGGGTAACTGTGTGGTGTGGGATTTCAGCATTGGCATTCATAGGCGGTTTGTTATAACGGAGCGGTCGATGGGGACAGGTACCTAACCTGCTGCAGGGAGTCGGTCGGTCCACACATTGAAGAGATGTTTGGTGATAACGACGTGATTTATTTTCAGCAAGATAGAGCGCCTCCCCTCTACCATCGCGATGTAAGATCTCACATCGATGCAGCATTTCCAAACACACGGAATTGGACGAAGGGGTAGTATTGAATACCCTGCGCGTTCTCCAGATCTCACGCCAATGAACTTCTTTTTATGGGATACCTCAAGGACAGAGTTTATCGCTCTAAACCAAGAACGATAATTGCATTGAAATTGGAAATCGCAAGACAAGTCGCAACATCCAAATGAACTGTTTCGGTCGTTTGCGACTGCCATTGGTCGCGTTATCAGCTGATGCTGGACAATGGCCGTCATCCATTTTGAACTTTGCAACCATGATTCTTTAAATACATGTATGTTCTGTAATCAAGCCTTTAAACTTGTCACTATTTTCATAAATAAAGTGTTGTATAGTATCAAAGTGTTAGTACGCTTATTTTGAGACACCCTGTTTGTATAAATATATATATATATATATATATATATATATATATTAATTAAAATTAGTTTTATTATTTTTAGTACATTTATTTTCAGCACTAAATATATGGGGATAATATTATTATGTGTGTAATATTAAATATATATATTATTTAGATATAATATATAATATATTATATATATATATATATATATATATATATATTATATATATATATACCTAGTAATATACCAATAGATGATATATATAGTTAAATACCCAGATATAACATACATATATTTGACATATTTATATATAATATTATATAATATATATATAATATATATATATATAATATATATATATTATATAGAGACATGTATATATTAGTATATATACTATATATTATAATAAGCCTTTGGCAATAATGAAGATGGGTAAAACATCAAGAGTGTAAAGAATGATGGCAGAAAGTATGAAAATGAACTTTGAAAAGACACAAATTCTATACCTGTCAGCAGAGAGGCGCAGAGAGAATTCAATATTATTTCTCAACTATCATTATTCCTAAAATGTATTCCAAAGTTTTGACCAAAATCGTAAAGAGAATTAATGAAGCGAGCAATCTAAGCTTCACAACAGACATCTGGACAAATAATGCAGATGCATCGTTCATCAGGTAATAAGTAACAAACTATTACATATTAAGTTGAAACCTTATTGTTATAAGTTATTACTTATTAACTTAGTGATAGTTTTTAAATTTTATTTTTATAAATACTTACAATTTATTACATAACATTATATCTATTGAGTGTTGATTCTATTCAATTGTATAGAGTTAAGTTTCAGTTAACACTTAACATATTTCTGTAAATAGTTCAAACTTCAAATATGCCACTTTTTGAAATTTTTATGCAACTAGATTAACAATGATCTTTACTAAATATTCAATTGACAGTAAATAAAAGAAAACTAAAAATTCTTTGTTTCAGCTTAACGGCAAACTGCATTGATAAAAACTTCAGTCAGTCATGGGTTGTCCTTCGAGTGAAGCCATTTCCGGAAGCACATACCTCAAGTAATATATGTAACATGATTCAAGAAGTAGTGGATGACTATAAAATCACACCTTACAAAGTTCACATGATTGTTCATGACAATGCTGCAAACATGGTCAAAGGAGTCACAGATACTGGCTTTAACAGTCTTAGCTGTTTTCTTCACACCAACCAATTGGTTATTCATGATGCAATTTTCGAACAGCGAATTATGAAAGATATAATTGCTAATTGCCGTCGAATAACAGGACATTTCAATAAATCACCATTAGCGTATGCTAAACTTGAAGAGCTCCAAAAGCAGCATAGTCTACCAAAGCACAAATTGATTCAGGATGTGCCCACTCGATGGAATAGCACTTATTTTATGCTTGAAAGGTAATATTCAAAGTAAAAAAATGCAATTGCCAACTACTGTGCAGAAATCCCAAATTTACCAGTATTTGATGCCAACAACTGGGGATTAATTGGCAAATGCTCATATCTACTCAAAATTTTTCAACAGGCTACTGAAGGTAATATAATGTAATACAATTCTTTGAGAAATATAAAATTTATATTAATATTTCAATGTCTTCGAAATAGTGAATAACAATATAACATTTTAGTGATTTTACATTGATACTTATTAATTTATCCTTGAAATGTAATATTCAATTCAAAGATAGTATTCAAAGGTAATATTCAATTCAAAGGTAATATTTAAGTAACATTCAGTTTCAAATGCTATTCAACTTGTCTTACTGCCTCAGTGCAAGGACTGCTTATGCATCAGAAGTTATCCCGCATTTGAAAATTTTGTAACATACCATAAGATTCAAGATTATCTGGTTTAGGAAGGCCAATCGGTGCAATTTCAATATCCGTTCATAGTAGATTTGCTAAGTATGAAGAAAAGGAAAATTTAATAGCAGCAACCTTTTGGGATTCGAGATACAAAAATACACTTTTTACGAATTCAGATGAAGGATCAAAAACCCATCTCAATTCAATTCATAATTTTTTCGCCAGCACTTATAAAAAGATGGATAAGGATTGACAGAATTATAAAGAGAATTCAAGCTCCACCGACATAGTACCTGAAACTGAAAATTGTAAGAGAGGGTGAAGCCAGTCTTCAAGATCTTTTTGACGTTGAATCTTGCTTGAATGATTTATTATCAATAGTAG
>JABUQX010079236.1:40000-53911 GCA_015478945.1 Trachelipus rathkii | reverse complement strand
CGAGCTTTTGTCAAGACAAATAAGACACCAATAATCCATCCCACAGTGAGAGGCTTCCCTTCATGATATGGACTTAGTTTTAATAAGAGTATCCGCGGTCGAACACAATTTTTGCGGAACCAAGCTGGAAGTTTGCGAAAAGTCTGTGGACTCTCCAGAACAGGAGAGCAAGCACGGTCGGAAACCATTTCTGCAGTACCTTTACAATATAACAGTGTCAGCGAACATTGCGTCGTTGCTATGTCCGACACTTGGATCTTTCCTAGTTTCGGAATAGGGATTCACACAAACCGTAGTTCAAATAGATGGAAAGAGGATTCGATCCAGAGATTCTGCTATACAGATCCGCAAGAACGCTCATGCAGAGGCGTGGATATAAAGGAGCATTATGTTATGACATTAAAGTCTGGACCAATGCACCGTCTTTGCTGTTTGCCCAGTGAGCAATTTGATATTCTGCAAGGTTTAAAAGGACGGCTATAAATATTATCTTCCCATTCAATGTGTGAAAAGTCTGGCCGGGCAGTGTATCATTCTCAACTTTTTGAAAGCCTAAGGATTAGCGGAAAAGCTAGAGTGTGCTAGCAATTACCTATAACCCTAAAACGCACGCCAACACGGTAGAGCAGATATCGTTTCATCTATATCAGCCCAGACAACCAAAGGACTATGGGTGGAAAGTTGTTGCAGCGACCAGATACTTTCTGTGCAAACTCTCCACACTTGAAAAAATGGGAAGTGTAGAGATTTCGTGAAGTATAAGTTCGAAAGTTTGTTTACTAGTTTGCGATTAATTAGACGAGATTGTCTGCAGCAGGCTGCTTTAAAAGAAAATCAATATCAGGGATGCATAGCGGCGGTCCTTTTGTATTGCCTGGTAGAGTTTTCTTCTCCCGGTTAGCTTCGTGTGAACACTCTTGAACACCAGGAAGTGAGGGGAAAGGTCGTTGAGATGATAATTTTGGAAGAAGTTAAAAAGCATCACTCAATAGCCGCTAAACCTCTAATTGAAGTTAGAAAGTGAGATAGCTGTGGACTGACAAAAGGAGCGCATTCCGCTCGGCATAACGCCAGCTGGAATAGGGTATTTAACATTGGCTCGGTGCACAGTTCATTAGGATTATCTGTTAATGTCACTTGCCGAAAATTTATAATCAAAGCAGTGACCAGGGGAAAGCGATCTATAAGCGAGAATGGCCACATAAATAATCATATCAATACTGAAGAAGAGTGTTATCTAGAACTTCATACTGTTAGGGTATTCTGTGTTAAAGCATTCCAGGGAAAAGGGTGTTAGAAGATCTACAAGGATCTTAGACTTAAACGAGGTGACAGAGTCGCCCCTTAATGGGTGGCGAAAGTTGAAATATCCTAGTATAACAACCGGAGTAGGGAGCTGCTTAAAAAGATCAGCAAAGTCGATCCTAGTAAACTCACAACTCGGAGCCAAGTTAGACTCAGCAGACAGTAAGGGTCAGGGACACACATGAATGCTTGCTGCCACTCATGAAGTTTAGTTTGAACGGAAGACGGATAATTCAGGGACAGCATTTATGAATTAGTATTCCTGCACCTCCCCTATCATTGCTAACTCTTTCTATAGAGGTTAGCTTCGATTTATATTCCGACGGTTGGAAGAAATCGTGATGACAGTCGAAGTTTCTCTAAACATATGTACATTATTGTGCATATGTTTATTAGCTGAACAAGTTCTTCAAAATTAGAGTAGTAGCCACGACAATTCCATTGAAGGAAGGTGACCATGCTATGTTGTTATAAATATTACGAGAATGGTCTTTTTGAGACAATTGTCTCTATATGGCTAGGGATGATGTTGGAAGATTAGCGATGGGAGAAAGGCTGAGACGACGTGATCTCGACGAAAGAAACAAACAAATTCTGCGTGGTAAGGAATTATTCGTCAACAGAGTTTGCGGTTTTACGACCGCTTCTTTTTGGGGTGGGGAGTTTTCAGTAGGACTTGATGAGGGGCATCGCCTTGAATACGAAGTAAGTTGAGTTCAGCCAAGTCTATCTTATTGTGTGGACTTGGTTGGTCGTTGGAAGAGCAGCTAAAATGCTCATGTTTAGGAATGAAAGCGATATCAGCATATGCCAAGTAAGCAGAGTCAGAAATGGGTTGTAAGAAATAGGGGACTGTTTCCATGAGTCTCTAACAGAGTGTGATGCTGCAGCGTCACTTTTAAAAAAATTTGGAGCTTCGATATTGGGATTTCAATGTAATTGATCCATTGGGTTAAGAGGTGACACCAGTTGTCTTTGCATTTTGGAAAACTTGCAATTCATGGAAAAAACTTGGCCCAATTCATAAAAACTGATGAACCTCTGAGTCCCCTTTCGTGCCACCACAGATTAAGAACGCTTGGAGAGCTTGCGGTTTAACGTTGAACGGTCTTCCATTCACTTCTATCTCGAAAACGCAGGAAAACACATTTAGAGAGAGAAGAGGAGAAGAGAGGAGAGAGAGAGAGAGCGCAGAGAGAAAGAGAGAGAGACGAAGAAAGCGATTGAGATAGAGAGAAGAGAGAGAGAGAGAAGAGAGAGAGAGAGAGAGAGAGATGAGGATGAGAGGAGAGAGAGAGAGAGATAGGTCGTCACATTAGGCTTCATTTGGGAACTATTGATAAAATTTCATCCGCTCAGACATAGAATTCTTTCGAGGGCAGAGTTAGGAAAGTTTCGGAAGAAGAGTTATGGAGATTTGGAGCAGAAATAATCTTGCAAGCTATCTGAAAGTTATGGTGATTTAGTTCAACATCTATGATTATTTGGAATGAATATATTGAAGTCGCCTGCATTTTTTGCTCATTATGAAGAGTCTCTTCTGAGTTGCAATTATATATATTAGTATATAGTATAGTATATATAATATATATATATATATATAGATATATATATATATATATTATATATATAGTAGTATATTAGTATATATATATATAATAGATATATTATAATATCATATATATATATATATATATAAAATATATATATATAATATATATAATTATATAATATATATATAATATATATATATTATAATATATATATTATATAAATATTATATATCATATATATAGATATATAATTATATATATTATAGTATATATATACTATATATCATATTATGTTTATAATATATTTATTAATTATTTATCAAAAAGTATTTCTGTTAATTCAAGCAATGTTACAAACCTGGCTAAAATTATGTTCATCTCAATTCTTATGATCAACGATTAAATCTATCTATTGAATGTAAAACAGAAAGTAAAAAAAAATATTGAAGGAGATCTCATTATTTTTATTGACTTTTTCTGATTTTCAATTCATATTATTTTTCTTTTAAATTGAACAAAATTTTTGGAAAATATTTTCTCACTATATATATAATCAGAGGTTATTATATATAATATATATATATATATATATATATATATATAAATAACATATCTATAGATATAATATATAGTATATATATATTATTAGTTATATAATAATAATATATATATATAGTATTATATATATTATATATATATATATTATATATTAATATATATTATATAATAATATAAATATATACTATATATATATACATATATATATATATATATATATATCAGTATATATATATATATATATATATATATATATATATATATTAATAATATATTATATAATTAATATTTATAATATAATAATAGTAATGGCGAGATTTATAAGCAGTTGATCTCGCAGGAGCGAAAGATCGATAATTAACTGTTCGTTATTTTTAATAATTTTAGGTTAAATACATTAAATATTGGGTAACCTAACCTAACCTAACTAAATTAATCCTAACCTAATATTGACGAGTCAACTGCTTATAGAATGTCAGTATATATATATATATATATATAACTAAGTATTATCATATATATATATATATATATATTATATTATATATATATATATATATATATATTATATATATATATATATTAGAACTTTCGCCTTTAAAAGGATGTTACCGATATATATCGAACGAGCCGATCTAATCGATTTTTTTTCGATTCTTTCAAGGCAATAGAGAGAATGCATGCAATAGTTTTTTGATTTTTAAAGAAAGAAATACCCAAGATTAAATCGCAAGATGGAAAGAGTCAGGGTCTCTCCGCCTCAGCGGGGGACGACGGGACTTCGTCCCCCCCTCGTGTCCACCGTCGGCTCGAGCCCCTTAATAAAATAAATTAAAAAAAAATGAAAACAAAATTAACATATAAAAATTAACATGATTAAAAAAAGCAACGTGTGGCAACTTTTTCTCTTCTCCTATTGAGTTTAACTCAAACACTCACAGTGTATGCTTAGACCCATTAGGGTTCAGCCATATTTCGATATGCTAACATTTTTAGTTAACATCCTTTTAAAGCGGAAGGTCTGCTATAGATATATATATATATATATATTAATATTATACTATCATATATAATATATATAAATATATATATATATATTATAATATATATTATAGTATATATTATATTTATATATACTATATAATCATAATATATATAGAGAATATTAATTAAAAAAATAAATTTACATTAAATTTAATAGTTGACTTAAAACAAGAGTTTAATTTAGTTGAAGGAGGCTATGAAACCATCATTTAATAACTGATATTTAAAAAAATCAAAGAGGAATGTTATGAAAAAAAGGGAGAGGGAAGATAGAAAAGACCGAAAGTGAGATAGTGAGGAGGGAGAGAAATAATGGATCGCATCCTCAGCACCTACTGATGGATGTAAGACGACGATCATCTCTCAGATACCTCTACACTCTCTCGCTTCACTCACCGACCCCAAGCCCCTTTTGCACCCAGAGAGGGCGCATATCTCTGCACCGATCATATCCGATCTCGCGAATCCCTTTCTTTCGGCGGCCTAATCTGGTCTGATATTCCAACACTCACACTTTACATTTTTTCCCTAATAGTACATTCTCTTACATCAATCACACCTTTTATTTTTTTATACGGATTGTAAAGACGCCGAATGTTCTCAGATACGTATGACACACCCCAGGCATCTTCTTTTTTGATCTTCTACAACTTGCTAAATATAGTCTTCACATGGGGCATGATCGCAAACCCGGGGGACTACAATTCACTAAGTATTCCTCCACGCATCTTATCGAGCATTCGGAACGCGTTATTATATACAGTCGACGTACACAGCTAAATTATTCATGCGCCTATAGCAATCGGTCATCAACGGCTAAATCGCTCTTCCACGTCATCTAAACTAGACATACCGTACTATACGCTATCGCTAAGACTCGTACGACTAACTTTTATCAAAGGTACATTATCTCAACACACGTCAACGAATACATCGTATCAGGCAACAACAGGCTAACATACTTGCTCAACCTCTGCACATCATGTAATCCCATTTTTTGATTTAGGACGTCTGCAATAGGGCACTACGTTTATGACTCCTACTCATATCCACACATAACTAGAATTACTTCAACCACACATTCAATCCAACCTCCATTATCCTTCTTCAACTTCTTCTATACTACACAGCTATCTCTATATAACCAATACCTCTATATTCGATCTTCTTCTCCATCACTACATACTCATAACTCAAATTAACCAGCCACAGCCGACACACCAACTCCCAAGCGCCCACATGTATAACACAACTACTATACTCTAAGTAACGGGTCTCCGAAATCAGGACTCATGCAAGTCCGGTGTACACGCACGGGCAACGGTGCAGAATTCGAACAGTTTCCCAGTCACGCACATACCTTAGGGGGTCTCGGTAAGCCCTCAATGCACAAGGTTTAAGAGAGGATAACCCTGGAAACAGCTATCACTCAACGGGCTACCGTACATTCTGCACCCCCACGAACGACAGCTGCAACAACGAGAACAGGACAAGACTCGGAGGTCCGACGAATGCAGAGATCCAGAGATAAGAGGAGAGAGACGAGAGAAACGAGAAGAGTTAAATAAAAACTGAACACCACACCACTTGGGAGGTGAGGGGTTGAGGGGAGTGGGATGACGTATGTAAGCAGTATGGAAAACATGAGATAGAGAAAAAAGAAGAATTGTGTGTCTGTGTGGAGAGAAAACAAAAATATAACTTAGATAATGCGGGAAGAGAATGTAGTCTTGCAGAAAACAGAATGTGTGTGTGTGTCCATCCAACCCATGTGTGCTGTGTCGTAGTGTGTGTTGTGTGTGTGGTGTGTGAGAGAGAGAGAGGAGAAAGGAAGGTAGAGAAGAGACGAGTGGGGACACCTGGAAAGGATGAAGGGAGAGAGAGAGAGGAGAGGAGAGAGAGAAGAGAGAGAATACATGAAAAACCTAAAAACGAGAATTAAGCTTGAAAGAGAGCCTTGAAATGTGTCAAACCTTTATTTACGAGAGAGAAGAGAGAGAGAAGATGAGAAATGGGAGAGAGAGATATATATATTAGCGAACTTTCTAATTCAAATACAATCATTACTGGACTACCCCGGACGATCGAGAGCGCTACGCCAACACCCTCGCGCACACACAACAATCCCGCCCACTCCCCACGCCAACCACGAATATCTAATAACAGATCAACCCAACACGTACTACCAATACCCCTTTCCTCTACGAAACCGAACACTCACTTAACCTCAAACGCCACACTTCTCATATAACGAAAACCATGTACAAGGGGTCAGTCACACCATATAGAACGCTTAGATCATAAGAATCGTAGATTCTAGCCCTTGGAAAGTCTAATCCGCGTACTCTTCACACCACTACACACAACATACAATAATACAACCTCTAGTATACCTTCTGCAAAACTTCAACTAAAAATAGACTAATCTCTCTTTATCCTTATCACATCCGCTCCTACCACTTCGGCATACAGAACCACTCCACCTCATTATTATTTCACCAATAGCCATCCGATACACATTTTTCTTATTACACTCACGAATCTGCGTCGCCCGCCTACAACACCCTCCTTAACTCACTAGCATCCAACAAGTAACCTACTCACTCCACTCCTCTATATATCACTACTAATACCCTCCCAAAATCAACAACATCAATCCCCACGACCCCTGGCTAGCCCCCACGCCAACACCATATCAATACAGCACGCCTGAGCACTGCGCTTCCTCCCAACCAATATACTCAATTCACTAATTAAGTCACTCCTATCTTTCACACCTAACCAATACTACGGAGAACCACCCAACTCCGCCCATTACGCCACAACCTCTGGGGACATATAGTCACTTCACTAAGCAACAGCCGTCATTGCGGGGTTCAATACAACCGGCGGTCAAACTCCGAGACGGGACGAGCCAGAACAGCAACGGGATCATCCGCACGCCTCTAATTTTCGAGTTCACCAACCACTTTTACCATGATTTAGATACTCATCATCAATACCATTATACATATTACGGATCAGATCTCTCACCAATGCCAATCCAATGTCGCTAACCACTTACAACTATACTAAACTTACACGACCACACTTTTCCTATTTTCTCTGATTACACTACAATATCGTCATCATACGCATCCCCTTACGACTTCCAATCACTATTACAGCCAACCCCACATACCTTTACGCTCGACCGCTTAAAACAACTGTTCGAGGTCAACTGATAGCATACTTTCCTATCCCTACACCAACACCTTACAATCAATCATTGCCCATTTATATTATCTTCAACCATCATCACCCCAATAGTCCCCGTACCTACATAATACCGCTATACCACTTGGTTCTCCATCTATTAGTTAGACATAACATCCTCTCCATTGCACCCTGGTAACGATCAAACCTTAACTTACACATACCTTTCCACGCTACAGCCACATACCGCAACCATTCTCTCAACCGCTACATCGAACAACTCTTTACTCCAGTTTTTTAATCCCATCCAATGCCAATCCGCCTCCTACCTATACAGCCCTTTCGCTCCCACTACATAGGATCTAGTCACCCCCTCACTTACCATATATAGAACATAATCATACGTCCCCAACACATAACCATACACTACCCAAGACTATTCAAGCCTGCAATTACGCTCCCCAATCTAGACCTTAACCGACTCTAACTACTCAACATACCTCATTAATATCCTACCCATATTCGAAATACACCAATGCCATCCGACCATCTCCTCACAAGCTCGCTTTCCGCATACAAAAGCACTAAAACCACTACCTCTAACCGCTTTACACTACCTTATCACTGCCATGCTCATCTCCCTGTCACCAGCTCACAAATCTTTCACATAAAACTCTCCCATCTCTACTTTCACATATAAGATAATCATCATGCGCCTAGAGTAAGGAATAATGAAAAACTCGACACTCCGTACCAAACCACCAAGGTGATAAATCTAAATCTGACATTGCCACGGCGCTCGATTTTATCCTGAATGTACCACCCATTTAGCAACTTACCCTCGAAATCGCCATCACCATAACCACCTCTGCACTTTCTATCTACACCACTATACAAAACAAACGTATTCAATATTACCCTCACACAACACCTTACGTTTATCTGTCACCATCACTCATATCAGCATTCCATCAGCCATAGACTTCCATCTCACACAGCCTACTACGACCTATATATATGCTGACTATACGCCTCAATAACCGGAAGATCAATACTCTCTTAACTCATCTCTTTCTACTCACTCGCCTATAGACAATCTTCGGCACCTCCCCACTGCACAGCACTACGATCCAAACATGACACCTATACAGATACAACTTACCAGTAAATACATCAATGTTCATTTCACCTACTCAAAACACTTCGAATCTGCCGCTCTTCAATTCAAACTTACTTTCATATTGGCGTACCATCATATGTAACAATCACCAATATATTCCACATAATACCACCATACTCGCTCTCATCACAAAAAAAAATCCCTCGCAAACTCCACACGAAAAGGCCATATTAATCAGCCCTATGACAGTATCCATCAGCGATTCCGCTCAATCTTTCTCTTATACACTATACTACGCCAGCAAAGACGCGACAACTGCCTGCTCCATCCTATCTCACGACACTTACACATCTACGTCTTTACTACCGGCACCATGGAATTACTTTATCATAATATGTCTACGACATCACGCGTATCTCAATAAGCAAAAATCCCTGCACAGCACACACAGATTCCATCAGTATGGCCACAACTACGTCAAAGACTCCCCCTCCTCTCAATCTCCCACATAAATTCTTAATCCTTGACTCGGAGCCTCACAACACCACGGCAATCCACCTATCCCTCTCTGTCAAGGACTCAGCGCTGCGCACTACGCTCCCGTACAATTCCATCATCAATCACGCATCTCCACTAGTCTCCGCCGCCATACCTCTACGCACCCTCTTTTACCCAGACAATCTATATACAATTCAAACACCCAGTCACCAAACTTCATGCCAATTCCACCGCCGTGACATCGGCCCTTACCCTAACTACTCTTCAAACCGAACCCCAATTTATGTCATCTAAGCCGCTACACCTAATCCCATTACTACGACCTACATCCAACAGAATCTCCTACACTAAACATGATCTCACTTATTTCACAGGGTACACACCAAATAAACCCACTCGCAAAACAACCAATCACATCGTACAATCTATCACTATCACCATTATATATCACCAACCCCTACCTTTCCAAGTATAATACACATCAATCAATGTCGCATACTCTCCTCTCAGCACCACACATACTTCTACAACCAATAAGATATTTCAAACAGCTCATAACAGATCCCAGAATCGACCAACCAAACAGAGGTCTTACACTCGGAGAACATGACAGACGATTCTCCCCCCCCCCGCCATAATAGGGCGGAAAGTGGTTTGCCCACTACAGGGCAGATTCAATCTTCTTCATAACAACATTACCACACCTACCTATATCGACCTAGATACTCCCAAAGATCCCACAACACTAACTTGCTACTTAAGCAGCGATATGTCTCGGACGGCGCTCAGGTACCTATCTATCAACGTACCAGATGGACCGCCACTACGGTCCCTTTCACCCCGCTCTCGTACCTACACACACGCTACAGCTAAATCCACTCCTCGACACACACTATATCCCAATTCTCTCGTCTACGTCTAACCTTTATAACCATATCTCCGATACTACCCAGACAATCCAACAACTCCACGCACTCCACCTCGCACTATACCTACACATCACCCTTCTCTCAACCGCTCTCTCCCAATTGCCATCATTCAACCCAAACGTCTCACTCACCGTATCTGCAAATACTTAGTCTAATTATCCATTAACACAAACTCATACACTCAACGCCTCCCACCACCACCAACCCCGCCAATAACACTACGCCTAATCCCCCCAATCACAATCCCTTTTATCTAAACTACGTATTATTCATAACTAACCACACCTCACATCAGCTCTGTCACTAATCTTTTTAACAACCCACATTCAAAAACAAACACGAATATTCCCTTTTTTTTTTACATTATCTCTCTTGCATTTCTCCCCCCATCATAGTTCCCTCTAACCTATCTATTCTATCACTACATACTATACAACGCCTACTACACTCAAAGTGCTCACTATACATACTTTGTCAATCACTCCTGTCTATCGTCATCAAACTTTTTTTTTTCTGATCCGATAAAACTCTAGCTCTGCCCTACAACCCTCTGCCAGATCAAACGCCACCCACTCACTACTCTACATAACTGTGCGTAACTCATATTTCCCAGATCCCACACAGCAACGCTACCCATAACTCTCACTTCAATTTCTATAGTTGTATCCTCCATAATTCTACGCACCTCTCTTTGCTACACAATCCCTCTCTCCACATACGCAGGTTACACAATCGACCCGCACAATCCACATAATCAGACGGCGGTAATCCAAGTATCATTTACCATCGACATTTCTCAACCGTTAACTACCCTCGAACCATCACATCGTACCAACGACACTTACCTACCTCATCTAAACTACTCTCACATCCATTACCACGTAACAATTGCCACACCTACCAACCTATTACTCTGTACACTTATTTAGCTGTTTCGAACTCCGCCAGAATCACCATTCGCTAGCCGATTTGTGAGAGACGATCGAGAAGCAGAACAAAGCAGCGGGGCCGCGGCCACTCCTCGTTCGCCGACCCAGGGGGGCAAATCGCACGAAAGCATCATCGCCGACGCACCGCACGACAGAAAGTTAAAGTTAAAAAACACTAAAAAAGCAAAAGAATCTGAGCATTGAAAGAGAGCCTTGAAAACTCGCGTGCAAACCTTTGAGGAGAGAGAAGTCGAGGACGAGATGAGCAGAAGACAGATCAGAACGAGAGCAGACGTTGAGACAACCGAACCATCGAACGCAGCACACAGAGAGCCAAGAACGTACCGAGACACCGAGATGACGACGAGACAGAGAGAGGAGAAGAACTTAAAAACGAAAATCCTCATCTTTAACAATTTACTACACGTCATCAGTTAATACTTTTTTTTCGACACTATTTTCTATTCCCAGCTGAAACATTTTCGCTTGTTTTATTTATATTTCTATAATTTTGAAGGTGCACTTAATGTTTAAACATTCCAAACATATTTTCAACACAAAACTCTAATGCTCTTTTAAATACAACATAACAACCCATTATAATATACAAAAATCGACTACCCAGCATACACACTTTTCCCACATTATCCAACATTCGTATATAGATGCAACTAGTACTTAATCCCCATAATAACGCTGCTAACGTTCATAAGTATATAAACATATATATCAGCTGCTCACTAATATAACTTTAATATATTTTCATACACACACACGTCCTCTACTACTGCAAGAGGAACCTGGTGAGAACCTCAATCCCGCTATCAGCGCATCGAACACGTATATAAACACTAAGTAAACTACCTTACATTACGCAGGCGCTACCCCAGAAGTATCAATATAACTAGCTCAAATACTCTAATACGCTTACAACTTATACTGCACCGTAAAAATTTTCACTCCAGCTTTTACTCAGCTTAGCAAGATGAGAACTTTCACTTGACTCTACCCCCACAATGGACATAAAAGAACGCAACAATTACCCTATAAAGTGTCGACTAACCCCGCCGTATAACTAATACTATAGTACTTACCCCTGTCCACCATAACTTATATAATACTAGCAGGGCTGCATAAGTAATACTATAATATAGCAATATATATAATAACCCTAACTACTACTAGTATAAATTTGTACTATTCAGCAGCATATTTTATTCTTAGAATAATAGTCCTATAGTTTTAACTAATTTAGCAAACTATTCATAACTAGATATATCACTATATGAGAGGTACTACGTAATTATTAGTGAGGTAGTATATATAGATATATACTATATATATATATGATATAAATTATATTATAATATATATGTATAATATATTATATATATATATTATATATAGTATATATATATATATATATATAATATAATACGTTTGTAATTAATAAGAGCACGAGTTATCTTTATAGAAACAATCGATTTTCTTCAAAAGAATCATATTAACGATACAAATATTTCTTATTTTGAGCCGAAAAACAATGCCGCCCCATCATATCGAAGAACCCAGAACTATTACATCTCACTTACGAATGATAAAAAATTATTTCAAATCAATATCTAAAAAAAAGACTTGTAAGAATCCGTTGCACATTGAATATATAGCTATTTATGTAAAAACGTGACCGCTCGCTCATCCGCTACAATAAGCAGACGGTTAAAACTTCTTCTAGACAGCTCATACCATCTACTATCCACAACTTGCGAACATTTCATTTTTTTACCCAAAGCTTTATTGTATTTCTTTTCTAATACGGACATACTAATAAAACCACAACCCTTACTTAAACCCCTACACCAACACTTATATTAATTTTAAAAATTTATATTTCTCCATTCACCCTTATGAACACGAGAAACCACCCAACAACAACAACATTATATTAAATATATAGCAGCAGAAAAATTCACACTTCTTTTCTCACCATATTCGCCCACCCTTTCTTACATTATATGTTCGATCCCACAACCCATCAATCAATTAGAAAAATTCACCAAAATAACATATCAGTTTACATGGAATCATGGGACATACACCATTTAAACCATTTCTTTAGAAGAAGTACTATTATAACAACAAGGTGTGAAGCTCCTAGTCTAATACTTTACAATCACAACTTTCATATTCTGATTTTTTCTGTCGCAATGTAATTCGGCATCCATGCAATCGATATCGTATTGACACAATCACACGAAAGGTCCTAAATAGGATAGGAAGCCTGACTTAACTCCTATCCTACTCCGCCGGCGAGACACCTTACAAGCGAATCTATGAACCTAGTAATCAATAGACGCTATACTACTCAATTTACAACTAACCTCCGAATACTACAAACGAAAATAATACTATAGATCCGCTATCAAATTGATAAAAGTAACTATATAATGATGTCATTCATATAAATTATAACGTTTAAACTCCTAGCCCTTCCACCCGTAAACGGACAAGCAAGCCGATCAGACATACTTACCAACATAAAACGTTAGACTGATGTTATATAGACCATCGTTAGATATATACGTTATAGACACGTAGATAACGCACTATCTAATTATATACTATCCCATCAGTACAAGCCCCCTAGACACTCTCTCACCCAACCATGAGTAATTACCCCCATTATCAAAACATATTAATCTCTGACAGAGTTAACAATCTCCTAGCAAGAATACATCGAAGATGTATCATTTCGTACAATGTTTCCAACATCAGCGGTC
>JABUQX010079236.1:15000-37500 GCA_015478945.1 Trachelipus rathkii | reverse complement strand
TTTTTTTTTTTTAAACTAAAAGAATACCCCAAGGATATACCGCCCCGATGAGGAGTCGCGTCTCTCGGCCTTCCGGGGAACTACGGAGGATAATTCCCCCCTCCGGAGGCCGATCTCCCGGAACCCAGCTCTTTGGTATTTGGGTGTCGCGGGGTTCTCCGCCCCTCCCCTACGGGTATGGAAAGGTCCCCCCCTCATTGCTCCCCGTTCGGCTCAGCCCCCTATTTTGCCGTATATATATTATTTATATAATATATAATAGTACTATATAATATTCATATATATACGCTATATATACTTAATATATATTATATAATATATATATATATAATATTATATATATATAGTATACTATATATATAATACTATATATATAATATAATATATATCCTGTCGACGTTTTTGACACCTTCTGAAAATTTATTTAATGATTAATCGATCGATTAATTATCGATTATTTAATCGATATTATTTAATCGATTATTTAATTCGACGATTTGGACACATTATGAGAAAATTTGTCGACCCCCCCCCACCCAAAAATGCTGTCGACCAAAATTCTGTCGACCAAAATGATGTCGACGTTTTTGACACCTCAGAAAATCCGAATACATTTGGACTATCAAGAGCTTACTAGGAAGAGATTGGAAAGAGACACTGAAGTAGGAGAGATAATGAGGCGAAAAGTCTTCGATTCCACATTTTCAAAAAGTGATGCATTAGTGTCATCCTTACTGTGGTGTGAGATTTCAAGATACTGTCGGCCATTAACCTTCGCCGACTTTAAATTGAAAATTTAGTGATTATGCTGCAATGTATATCATTATTAATGTATGTATATGTATTTGTATATGTATATATATGTATATGTATATGTATATGTATATGTATATGTATATGTATATGTATATGTATATGTATCAATGTATATCATTATTATTTCTTATTAATGATCTCTGGACACTTGAATAGTTTTTATTATATATTAATTTAAACTAAACAATATAATGTTGAAAAAGCATAATAAATGACTTTGGACAACTTTAAATTATTAATAAAAAAAAATTAAATTAAAGAAATTAGGCTTAGCATAGACTTGCTATCCTAATTCGCAATTCGAATAATTATAAAATATATCGAAAAATTATCGAATGAAAAATAAATAGAAAAAAATATTAATACTAATTTGGTCACTCAGGTTCAAAATAAATTTTAGCTTCTTTTTAATCATTTAATTTTTTTCATGTAAATGCATGATGCATGATACATGAAGGATATCCCCAACCCTTGTACCCCCCTGACCCGTGCGTGGTTAAAAAAGAAAAACTTTCAATCTCCACGTCCAATTCTTGCCATCGATGCTTTTACCGATATCGTTCTCAACTCCTTCCTTGTGAGAATTAGGCACGCCCATCGAGGCGAGATCTGGTTTCGTGAACTTATTTTTGATCATTTTTAAAATAATTTAATTATGTTATAATGTATTTATTTTTCATTTTCAAAACTATTATTTTAGTGTAAATTAATAAAAAATAAATTTCAAGTTTCTAGATTTCATTAATAAAAATGCCAGCTTAGCAGATTTTTCTGCACAATAACCAGAAATTTATTTCAGCTTTTATTTAGAAAGCAATAGTTGGGGGAAAAATTTTACTTTTCTGTCCAGGACTCATTTTTGATCTTCGAGTCACTCGAGTCGCTAAACTCCAGTCATCTAGTCGCTCAATGGGTAGTACTTGAATCTCTAGTACCTTACGACCATCCGTCCATTAACTCAGTGATCTAACAATACAATACACAATGCGCGCTGTAAGTCAACTCCTAACCAAATTAACAAAACTATACCAACCTTACTAGACTTTAGAGGCCGCTGACTGGTCCAACGGCGATAACATCACCCTTACCTTACACGGCACTCTAGTCCAGTCCATATATAAGTTTTGTAGAATTCTGTTAAGATTAGAGCTTACACGACTATTATATTATAATCTAAACCTACAGCCACGAAGTACACATGATCCGTCAGAATAGAGTCAAATCGAACTCAAGCATGTCTTACTCCCCACCTTGAGCGACCTTGAAGCAACTCGCAAGTGACTCGAAGATAACAAAAAATGAACTCCTGAGTTAAGAAAAGTAAATTTGTGCCTAAGTGAGGTATATAACTTTCCAGGCAAATTTCCTTTAGGGAATCTGTATAACTTTAACTACATCGTTTCATCACCCGGGTGGGTGTCTTTTTAAAACCTAACAGTAATCTTTATATTACATAAACTATAAATAGCTGAATTCAAGCATCTTGCACTGCAGAATATAGTAGTCAAGAAATTTCACCCATCCCGAAGTAGGCATGCATTGTACTTTTTAACCTATTTTATTATATAACTTATTAAAAACAATAGTTTGTATATATATATATATTATATATGATGCTTAACTATCTATAGTATTATATATAAATATATTAATATAATTATATAGCTATATCATATATATATATATCATATTATATTTACTATATATATCATAATCATATATTATATATATATAATAATACTATATATATATATCTATAATATATACTATATAATACAAGCCCCTAGTCCTATTAGGAACTTAGTCCAGTATACCTAACTATAATAACTATATTATATACACTACCTTAAATATACTTACCTACCCACCACCACCCCACAAGAACCATTTTCAATGCAGCCTACGCAGAAAATATCGTCATAACATACTAATATATAACTACCCTCATGACTATTACTACCCCTGTTGGGGTGCCCACCCCGAATAGATGTCCTCAATATCCATGATATGACATCGCTTAAATAACATTCTACATCTCCTCACATACTAACACACTCTTGCACATACACCACCACATAATAATACGTTCAGCCCGCTTCTCAAAAACGCGACCTTACAGCCTTAACCGCGTACACACTAAAACGGCAACCAACGAGAACTGCACCTAAAAACAACATGAATATCTATAATCTCGCCAACTAACATTCTGTAGAAATGTGTTTAAAAAAAATGTTGAAACAGCCAATAAATAGAATTAGATTTATATGACAACCCAATTAACAACTATCACTCTTCATCATTTAAAGGTAAGCTTTGTGGCGGAATTCTTTACTGCCAGGGAAAGGAAATACGATCAGTCGACCTTTGCCAGACGTAAGATCTTTCTACTAATTTAGATATTAGTCTCGTCATTTTTTAAAGTGAACAGTAGGTATCACAATTACGTTACATACATCTTAATACTGCCAATAACACAAAGAATCTACTTGTTTTTTTACAAATACGTTAAGTTACCATCCTACATAACAAAACACGTCAAATCAGTGAAGAAACAGCGTCTAATAAAACAATATAACCATCACTAAGCTCACAACATACTATAGTAATAATAATCAATCATAATATATATACCATATATATATAACATAGGCTATATAAGATATATTAATTTATATCATATAATATAATCAGTGATATAGTATTATACATTACTATCAGTACCCTTTATATACTAGGCTTCCCTTAAAAATATGGCCACAACACATCTTACAACGAATGCTTACACGCATACCATAATCCTCAGAAAACACCTAAAGTATATTAGTACACGAAAAAGTGAAATAAACCATATATGGATCAGCGTGTATCCACAATATAATACCGACACAATGAAAAAACACCCAACAATGTTTTATCATTTTCTTTATACTAAAAAAAATATTTCCTGACTTATTATTATCTCAAATAACTCAAGATTAAGTAGAGCAAAGACCCAGGATAGGCATTCATGCACTCTACCAGAAGTGCACAATTGTATGATACAAAAGGAAAATTAGTATTCTACGTACTCATCTTATATAACCCTAATAGTTCACTACAAACAATATTGGAAAACTCCGTAACAGCACAATAACCAACAGTATACCACACTCCCGGAAAAGGCCAGCGCTCCCCCGACGAACTCAACAACCACAATCATCACCAGGACAACTAACGAGCCACCATAAAACCATAAGCTACCACAACACTCGTCCACACCCACTACATTACGCAATCAAAGCGCACTAAAACCCGATAGAAACACCTCGGAAACCCAACCATCACCAGACGGCCATTACCAACCAATAACACCACTGAAAGCACCACGGACCCCACGCACAATCAATCAGTGCACACAGCGCACCTCAGATATGAATTTTTTTTTAGGGGCTCGAGGGCCGACCGTGGGACAGAGGGGACGAAAGTCCCCCCCGTCGTCCCCCGAGGCCGAGAGACCCCCGACTCCTTGCATCTTTCCCGTTCCTACCCCGTGGTATTCCTTTAGTTACAAACAAAAAAAAACAACAACAATTTTTCCATTAAGTTTTTCATACATCAATTTCATACGCTGATTTCTAAATATGTATATTTCCCATTTCCTCGATACCATGTACCTATCTTAGTTTGGAGCATATAAAAAAAAAATTAAAAAACAAAAAAAAAATTTCTCTTTTTACATTTCTCCACTCATCCCATCACCACAGATCTTCCCGCCAACGCTCGCATCTACATATTGTTACATCAGTTTTCTCCGCCAAAACATCGACAGAACCACACAACCCAGACTTCCCGCACCTTAAAGATATTAATACCTATCTTAGTCTTTAGCGACAAATATGATGCGGGTAACTCTTCTAGATTTCACCTAATATATAAATAATATAATAATATAATCAGCATACGAACTAACCTCCTAGATACCTATAGTATGCAACTATATATCATAAGATATCATATAGTATCAACTATACCCTATATAATACCATAAGATATATAAATATCACTGTACTAATACCGCTGCGTATATATACATATAAATCAGATACACGACACTTAGTCATCATAATATATAGACATACCGTCATATAACTTCACAAATGAAATTACTATATCGTACTATATATACTATTATCTCTCAAACCATTACCACTCCGCTACATACTACCCATAATAATATACTTATTACCGATAATCATCCCGCACTTACCCCATAAAGTATTAGTATCAAAAACTCAGTATCCATGATTTAAAAACTACGAACACGACCCACCGCCTAGAGTAGACCGCCCATCAGATATCAGTTTGATACGGATCTCTCCCGCTCACGCGGATAATGGACGGAACACGCGGCGAGGCACTGGTTCGTCCCCCCTCTGTCCACTCAATCGCTCACCCCCTAAATGGCCAAAAAATAACTTTCTTGAAAATTTTCCGATAGAATACCAGCCCCATAATTAATAAAAAAAATAAATAAATAAACAAATGACCCCTTCTAAAATTTTCCTTGAATCCAAATATATAATTTGTTATTACTCTTAGGTGTTGCCTTCTCTAGTTACCATGATGTCCCTCTTTCCTAAAGCTCTTACCAGATTAACCTATATAGTATAATATATATCATATATATACTATTATATAAAATAGATAATAATATAATGTCAATATTATATATATTATATATACTATATAACTACTATAAATATATACATAATATATAGGTTATATACTATTCCAAATCAACGTATATACGGCTTAAAACTACCTCTAACATATATATATATATATATATATATATTCTCTAAAATGTTACTATTTAAGTTTCAAAATAGAAACAAAAATAAGTTATTTCCTCTCCTCTGCAAAAGGGTTTATTCTTTCTGATTGTGAGGATCTATAAACAGAGGATCTAAAAAATGGGTACAACCTGTGGTTTGTTCTGTAACTCTCTTAAAAGGTTGAAAAAAACTAGTAATAATTTAAACCAAGAATTTTGAATTTCAGATAATTTTTAGTTCAGTATTTTCCACAGGACCAAGAAGACGCTTTATCCACTGTTAGGATTTGTACTTCACATCAATGTTGCATAAAATGGCGAGATATATAGTTGCAGTCTCCTATTCAATTCATTATTATGTATACCGTATCCTTATTATTGAATTAATATTTATATTTCATTCATTGCGGATCTCAATGATAGTAAAGTGTTCTTTTGGCAATGATGCGGTGCGGTTAGAGAAAAAAAAACTATTATATAATATGATATAAAGGAAATTCGTATGCATAGCTATGCTGCAAATATGTATATATCAATATAGCGTAAATATATATGAGCTATATATATATATATTTATATATATATAGTACATCTGGATGCATAAATGAAAGCCAAAGTGTCCTACGGTAGACAGATCTAATAATTAGTATAGTAGTTATATCTAAAATAAATAACCCTATGTACTATTATATATAATAAGTATATAGCACTTATTCCTATTAAACAGAACATTTACATACAATTCGGCCATTAATATTAACACAATCGATGTAAATCGCGTCTCATGCAGGCCCCACAACGTGCTGCCGTTGATTAGCTAAAACTCCAATAAAAAAACATCAGCGACAGCTTAATCCACATGTGCTTTTTTTCTATATCATGCTTATATTTTTTGATTAATATTTTCTTATTTCAGATGACCAGATAGAATATATATAGTACATCTGGTGCCCCTCCCGCACCGTCTTCCAACAGTCATCCCCCGCTGAGCCGAGAAGACCCTGAAAATTTTACAATCTTAGCTAAGTTTACCTCCCCCTTAGCAGGCCTACATTCCAATATTAGTTAAGAAAAAAAAAACTCTCTTCGCACCACCTGTCCGCGCCTATGCCATGAATAGCCCAAATCCGAAAAAAATCGATTCTCAAATAGAAAGAGTTCTAGCAAAGCAGTAACTTACCTATTAAAGCATAAGATCCTATAAGTATATATATAATATATATTATATACTATATATACTATTATATACGTATATAATATATATATATATCATAATATATATATATATATAATCATAGTATAATATAATAATATAATTATATATATATATATAATTATCTGTGTTTTTTGTGTTGAATTAGTTTGTAAGGTTGCGCTGTGTCAAGAGAATCTGTTTAAGCCCTAAGAATCAAATAAGGTAGAGGAAAATTATTCAAGTAGGTTCATACGGTATACTATATACTATATTATATATCATACTATATAATAATAGATAATATAATTTAGTTATATTATATAAATATATATTAGTATTATTATATATATATACATAAAATATATACAAATATAGTATAGTATATATATATATACAATATAATAAAATTATATATATATGAATGTTATATAAACATTCTATTGTATCAAAAAATTGTCGTTTTTTGTGTTAGTTATCATAGAAATAATGTATGTATCTATGTATGTATGCAGATCTATGTACTGTAGGATGTATTCTATGTACTGTTGTATCATGCACATATATGGTACGATATTACTGTATACTATGTCTATACTGTATATTAGGTGTACATTATGTATATATGTTAGTATATTCTATATATGATATAAAATGTATGTACTATATGTAATGTCATATGTGAGTATCGTTATATATGTATGTATATATGTATGCTAAATGTATTGTAAAAACCAATTATCTATGTATGTAGTGTATGATGACTGCTATGTATGTCATGGATGTCACCAATGTATGTATTAGTCACCTCTATATATGTTAATATGTATGATATATGTTGGATGAAATGTATGTATTATATGTAACTGTATGTATATATGTATGTATTATATATTTGTGGGTTGTATCATGTATGTATGTTATATGTATGTATGTTATGATATTGTATGTATGTATATAGTATGTATGTATGTAATATATATATGTTATATATGTATATACTGTATATATGTATGTATGTAATATATTAGTATTATATATGTATGTATGTTATATTATGTATGTATATCATGTATGTATGTATAAGTATGTATATATGTATGTATATATGTATGTATATATGTAGTTATAATATATATATATATATATATATATGTATAAATATAGTATAATATATTTGTTTTTCCTCTCTTTTACATTATTTACACAAATTTCTTTATTATGATATTATTTATATATATACTATATATATAATATAACTATGATATATCATATATGACTATATTATAATTATGTAATATATTACTATGTATAATAATATGTATATATATATAAGATATATATATATATATGTATATACTATATATGTAGATACTATATCTATATATATATATTGTATAATCTATATATAAATTATAATATATATACTACTATAATATCTATATACTATATAGTACCATACTATTATATATCCCCATCCATATATATAAAATATATATACACTATTATCCCTATGAGTACTAGCACTACCAGTATTGTTAATGTTTGATTAACTAACTATATAGTAATAATATATTATTATATAATTGTAATATTTATAACATTGAGACATTCTGTATACTCAATATATCACATTCAGTGCCCCCCTATAAACTAGCCTAAATAGTATAATTACCCCTAGCACTAATTATACTATATAACACAATATCTAATGGTGACCATTAGAAATACATCTAATATATCAAAGACCCATCTATGATTTTGATATAAGACCGCAGCAAATTTCCTGAGATGGCTTATATACTACATCTCCTATCATAAAAAACATCTAAACAATGATCCGAAGCAAAATTGAGTCTGAAAGACTACTCCAAAAAAATTACAGTTCCTAACCTGACTAATTTAAAAACAAAACTACCTAAAATAAAAGAAAAATAAGCACGTAAATATACAAAATATATCAATCTAACAATTATTAATTTTTACAAAAGATAATAATAAAGCCTGTAATTTAAAAAATTCGTAGTCGTATTTCAAATAATATATACAATCAATTTTAAACAACATAAACAAAATCGTCATATAATCCATTAATCATCCATCCAAAAAATTTTCGCCTAATATTTATACATCGAATATCTTTACTTATAATAATATAGATCTGTGCAATCTATATATTACCCTATAACACCAATATATCAAAAATAATTATATAAAATTCATATTTCAATACAAATAGAGTACCAACAATCTTTATTTTTAAAACAATTAAAATTCATTCACAAATCAACATACTTTCATAAAATATTTTCAAAGAGACCCGCCAAGATTACTTATATTATTATTATTATATTATAAATTACTATATATTATCGGATTTCTTCATATTATTTAAAATAATTTAACTGCTTACCTAATTGTCCAAGCCGACTGGAAAAATTCCTTAGCTGAGGAAACACCTTTGTGCACATATCTCACTACAGGTCTAACACTTTACCATGTCTTTAAATGCTTATTATCTCGATTCTAGGGTTTATAGAAAAATCGGGAAAAAAACCCGTAGAAAACAGCCTAATACAAATTTGTCATTATATAATATATATAAATAATACAATATATAAATTATCAAAATCATATATACTATATCAGGTATTCACCTTCTTCTAATAACCAGATCTTTTGATCCGGATTGTCAATCGCCAAAGATATTCCAAAGTTTAATAGACCTATTTCATATAGCTTTTTACTTAAGCAGTCTCAGGCCCCCCACAGACAAATCACTTCTTCTAGGCTCGTCCCAACCCTTTTCTAAAACAGGATTTCGTTTTCTCCAAAAACCCCTTCTTTAATCCCCTCCTCTCTATAATCTCTCTAAACCCCTTAAATTTCTCCCTCTCATCCCTCACCATTCATCTCATCAGTCATCTCAAAATCACTTTTCTGAAGTGAGGCTAATAAATGATTTTGGTATGATCCAAATGTAAATCCATCGGGAATATTCCGGTTGGATTGGGAATCGGATTTTTTAGGAATAGATATTTCCAGATTGAGAGCTATGATTAACAGGTTTTTGAAATACGCAATGCGATAATTTTTATTAAAAAAAATGAATTACATTCACTAAATCCAATTAACGTCGTAATTAAAAAGAAAGCGCTGAAAATTTTTTCCAGAGTTCACAGTAAAATTTTTTTATATGATCCTCGAAACGTTTAAAAGTTTTATATTTCAAAAATTTCGATGAAATAACGTAACTGTATTCAGAGTCGCACATGAAGGATCTTATTGATAACGATTTCCTCAGTCTAGAATGTCAAAAAGCTTGCAAAGCTGAAGATAAAGAAGAGATTCACAATTCGTTAAAGAAAATTCCACAGAATAGACAATTTTAAAATCAGCAATCTTTTGATACTGATACTAGTCAAGATATGAATTGTACAGCCAAATTTTCAGTAATCTTGAAACAGTCATGCAACAGTATCGTTAAATTAACAAACTAACAAAAAAGAAAAGAAAAAAAAGAAATAAAACTAATAAAGAGAAGACTTAAAGCGACTACATTGTATTATATTACTCGACAAACCCTTCAACGAACTTTTTAAGAGATGTAATCAAACACAGCATGTGTGAATGGGTCTTATTGGGCGAATGTTCGTTACTCGGACTTCTTATGCCCCACAAGAAATGTTTTATATCGCTTGTCGGTAATATGACACATCAATAGATGTTCCTTCATTGAAAAGTTCTACAAACAACACAAGTGTGTGTAGCTGCCTGCACCGAACGCTCAATATTGTTTTCTTAAAAGAAAAAATATAAGTATTTCTTTAATTTTACATGTCAATAAAATGAAATTCATTTGTTTCTTATATAAGCCAGGAATGATTACTATTATAATCGCGCTCAGTTATATATATTAGGATTGTGAGCCGAATTATTTACTAGAATTATTCGTAGTTATTCACTGCTATGCACTTATCGTCCAAATATACCGTAATATTCGGTATTCATTTCTGAGCTTATGTATTGCCCGAGAAATTCACCGAAAAATATTAGAGCTCTTTGATAACAAAAATCAATTTACCTAAATATAATGTGAAAGTTAGTTTCAGAATGTGTGAAAATTACGTGAAATTTATTAAAACATAAACGCTCTCGTATTTCCAAAAAAAATAAAGAATATAGCCAAATTTGGCGCACTGGTCACCCACACATTTAAGGGAACGATCTTATTCATTTGTTCACACACACACTATTGGACCACTTTTCAAGTAGTATCTAAGAAATGAGCGCTTTAATTCATTTACTGAAAACGGATATGGACCAAACATGGTAGCTGTTATATTACAGGATGAAGTTAGCTTGCTATTTCAATTCATGTATTTATCACATTGTTGGATAAACCTTATGGCATTCACGAATTTCAAATAATATGTCAAATATCTGTTTAAAGATAATTATTTATTACTTGCACAGAAGCATATATCCTCTCATTTATCATACAATTTCAAGCAACAGCACGCTGCAAATGACTAAAACTTTGCAAGATATGCAGTATATATACTTGAAATGTCAAAAGCAATAAATTAATTTCACAAAGTAAACGTTTCTACAACGCTGAACAGAAATATATTATAATATTAATATATGAGCTTAATCGATTGTTTTATATAGATACAATAAAGTTTCCTACCTATCCCTAATATCGCTATGAATGCAATAATCAAGAAAAGTTAGATACTTATTTCAGTGCTAAAAAAATTATCTCCATTTACAAGCTTATAAAGTGAAGCATATTGCCCAATTGATCCCTTTCCATCTTTTATGACCAATAAATTCTATTTTTAAATAAGGCAATTAAAGCAATAAAGCTATCGTAGTGAATAATTAACTGGTGAAGAGCTAAGAAACTAGTATTATAAAAAAAGACTTATTCTTAATTTATATAATATATATATCGATTACATAACTCTATTTGTGTTAGTAGCTACTATTATCTTAATCTTTTAGCGAATTACAAGCTCTATTTTTCAACTACTAATGAATCAGATTGAATATCAGTAAAAAAATATAGGTATATCGTTTGTGATAGGCATGGAACTAAATAAGAAAATGCATGAAAAATTTTGTTCTCCACTTCATTCTCTAACTGATCATAATTCACTAGGGTGACTAAAGTGAAAGCTGAAGTTCCATATCATCATTTCATTTAATGGATTGTTTATAATAAGGAAAAATTGTATATTATAGATGGCATACAAAATACTGTAAATATACAGAAAAAAGTAAATAGTATGAAGATGTAATAAAGAATAATGATCCAACATTCTCTAGACGATGTGAATATTTAACATTATAAAAGTTAAAAGGCATCACATAACGAAATTACTTCATAGAAAGTAAACAAATATATAAAGGTTTACCTACTTTGACCAGTGAAATGAAGACACAATGATATTCCCTTCAATTGATATGGAATAAAAGTATTGGAGATACTAATGAGTTTTAGAAGTTATTTTTAATGTGTGGAAATTTATGATGTTAAGAAGATTAGAGAAAAAAAAAGAAGAAACGGAAAAAAAACTAGCAAATATAAATTACCTATTCAGCTCCACCGCATCAGTCGAAAGTGAAAGGATATTTAGAACAGGAGGAAACAGGGAGAAAGATATATAATCAGAGCACTATATATATATATGGTAAATCCCTCAACAAGAATGGAGTATATCTTTTAGAGTGGCGTGTGCTATATATAACTCTGCTTAGAGCTATTCAAATGAAGTTATGAGAATTAATATTGCTTTTCTACGAACTTATTTCGAATTTTCACTATTAATTATTATTTAAAATCACACACACGGTTTTGCGTATATTGGGTAAGAAATATATTTGACTTTTTTTTGTTGATATGTAAAAGGACTAATCTTTAAGTTTCTCTGAGGGTCTTTCTAATGAGTATATATAACAACTATTATATAACATGAAATTTTACCCAGTTGTTTGACAGTGGTGATTCGCAATTGATTATTGATGATGATTGCTAATTCCATAAATGATCTTGAGTACACAGAGAGGATTTTTGCAATCCATATCGTCAATATCTAATAGAATATTGTGTCAATGTGTTCAGTAACAAGCACAGATTCCTTTATGCAAGAGAGTGTTTATATTTTTTACCTTTTTCAAAGAGGATCTATCACAGTATGGACTAGATTATGAGGTAAGAAATAAATGATAATTGTAAGGATAGTAATAACGTATTAGAGAGTTTGTGTAGTGAGTGCAGAAGAAAGTATAATAAAAATTGAAGTAAATAAAATGAAAAGTATTGTTAGATAGATAGTTATATTGTCATATTTGAGGAAAAGAAAAATATGAAATGATAGTATTGTGATTTTGATAGTTATATATTAAGCGATGTATATAGTATATATATAGGTGAATATATATAGTAAGTGTCAGGAATCGAATATACCTTATGGCACATGGGGAGAGAAACAAAATCACGGCACACATGAAAGTAAAAATGAGTACATTGTCTTTGATAAGATAATATGTTAAACATTATGACTACAGATACTCCCTCAATAATTTAAGTAATATGGACAGGACAAAATGTAACTAATAGAAGGAATGGGTTTAGTTGAAAGGATTAAATCAATAAATGCGCTACTTTATGGCGTAAGGATAAGCTTAGTTAACTGTAGAATTAGGGACATGTCTCACTAGTTGACATTAGAGTCTGGAATATCCCTATCAAGCGAAAGTCATATAACATAGTAGCTCGCCATTTTCATAGTTTGAGTAGGCCCATTTGTGACGGGGATTAGTTATTGGTTTGTGGCCCCTAACCTAGGCCAAGGAAATGAAACCCTACACTGAACTAGCTGCTGAGACGTGATTGCCGTGATGAACTTGAATCTGATGAGAACGCTCACCGCTGTCATCCACTTAACATCGCTTAGGTTACGGAAATTTGCTTAGGTGAGAATGTAAATTAGTGCAACTTGTATACCGCATCTCTACATTCCACTGAGCCCAAGTTAGTGCCTCGCCTTTACGCGCCTCCCCCAGATCAAAATTGAATTCATGTGCAAGTACCCACTTTGCAAATAAATGCATTCGCGACCGTATCACCTTTCTTATACGAACCTGCGACATCCTACTCAATTGTATATTTTATAGCACACAAAGCCAGCGTGCGAGCGCAGGAGTTCGTATTTGTGGGCCATGCAAATAGCCAGCTGTTTTTTTCTCGTCACTCGACCAGAAAAACGGTTGTAGAGAGCATAGGCTTGATAGCAGGCAAGCTACTTCTACCTATTCATGAGTATCCAGACTGGCCTTAAGCAAATTGTGTCATTCATCAACACCAAATGTTATATGTACTTGTAATGCTGAACTACTTTTCTTTCCGATGATGTCACTAACACATTATACCTCTCAACTGTTTTCACATTGGGGGGAAACTTCAAACACGAGTATCCTGGCACCTAGGCGTCAAATATCAACCTCGGGCCATTTTCTATTTGATATTTTTAGTCCTAAGTAATTCCTTTGCCTCCCGGTCTGTATCCAATAACACAGGAAAGCAAGGATATTTGGTGAGGTTAATGAAACTTAATTAGATGTCTGTATAGTGATGACAAAATGTTTACCATATTTGAGTGATTCGAACATAATTACCAATCTATAGTATACCGATGTTGTAGTCCTCTCCAAAACTCTTGATAATTTGCATTTATCATCCTCTCTTATTCGTACGAGATACCCTATCTGGAACCGAAGCATTTACTTTTTAGCTCGTAGTTATATTAGCTAACAACACACAACTTTTAAATAACTGCTTCTTGATAATTATTAAGTCAATAAACAAGTCCGCATCATCACCTTCAATATACTTATATGGCTGGGAGATCCTATATTATAGGCAGTAGTATATGAGTCTGCAACTTCACTGCAATATAACTAACAAGTTTACCCTCTGACCTGGATAAGAAGCTTCCTTACAGCTCTGTACATTCTCTGTTACGATAATAGAAGTTTACTCTTGTGCCATGGTCCTGTAGTTAACTTTTTGTTATTTTCATCTACTATACTATTATACATAGCCAACAGGCTCAGTTTACACAACTTCGGCAACTATACAAACTCTTCACATATCTAAGTCATTCATGCATCACCCTATGGTATAGTATATATATATCATATATATATACTAAACAAGACGGACCAATACCAACTGATTTATCAGTATAGATTTAATGATAGACATCAATCCAGGCATTGCTCCATATACAAGAGACTAATACTAAATAAGTTAACTACAATGCCTTTCCCTATATATAAATACCATAGTAACCTCAAGTAAACTTGCCTACTGTAGATATATGTCAGGAATAATAGTAACGGTCTACAGTACTTACAGTAGTGCGCACATGAATTGTCATTCCTAGGGAATATGCAAAATACAACATGCAATTAGATTGCACATGATTGCAAATTAATTAATAATTTATTTAAATTTAAAGAGAACAACGAAATTTCACTCATATGTCACATAATAACTTTATCACTCAACACATTCATATTCACTTATAAGATAACATCATAACATATAAATGAATAATCCAAATCCACATAGAGATAAAATAAAATATTACCTTTATTTATATAATAATAATATGACCACAAGTTATGTAAATTTCACTATATTATAAATTTATAAAATGTATATCTCAAAATTAAAACCAATAATTTTAATAAATAATAAATAAAACAATCGTGAGATAATCGAAATATATGCGAAGTGATTATATCTGGATCCGAATATTCATCAGATTATTACGAGCCATGAGATAAAACTTTACGTACCTGAAAATATTATCGGTATTCGCGTTACTCCTAACTATCCGAGCACATTTACACAAAATATTGTCGTACGCCATTATCCGACTCACCGACTAAGTACCCATGATTTATTATATTAATAGGCTAGAATAATAATATATATATATATATTATTAATATATTAATATATATATAATATATATATATATAAAAATTATATATAATAATATATTATAATATTATAATAATTAATAATAATTATAGTATATATATAATAATATATATATTAATTATATAAAATAATATATTATATTATTTATATTATGTATATAAATGTATATATAATATATGTAGGTGGATACTGAGTTTTATTATATATATATATAACCGATATATATATATATATATTATATATATATATATTTACTAAATATATATATATATAATATATATATATTAATATATAATATATATTATATATATATATATAGTAATATAATATATATATATTTATATTATATATATAATGTATATATATATTATTTATATATTATAATTATTATATATATATATATATATATAATAATTATATTATATATATATATATATATTATAAATATTATATATATATATATATATATAATATATATATATATAGCCAAAACATTACCCAAAGCACCCGCATATATCTAAGAAAACTACGATAGTTACAAGAAAAACTAATAACATATTTGGAATCACGCATGAAATTGTATGGGAAACATGATGTTTTTTTATAAGGTCTCGAACTACGTGACGTCTCCCCCGATTCGGCTGAGAAGACCCCGACTCTTCATCTTTGCGGTTTACCCGTGGGTTATTCTTTTAGTAAAAAAAAAAAAAAAAAAAAATGTGTTCCATTGAACCATACAAAATTTCATACGCTGATTCCAATATGTTATTAGTTTCTTGTACCTATCGTAGTTTTCGAAATATAAAAAAAAAAATCCCTTTTCCATGCAATTTTCATACGCTGATTCAAAATACGGTTAATTATTCTTTTACCTATCCGTAGTTTTTAGATATCATGCGGTGTTTTAAAGTTTCATATATATATATATAATATTAATATATATTTAATATATAATATATATATTATATATTATATATATATATTATATATATATATATATATATATTATATATATATATATAATAATGATTTTCAAAAATACCAATGTTTCATACACTTTTCCAAAGCAAATATTATATATATATATATATATATATATAATAATATATAATATAATATATATATATATATATATCATATATATTATATATATATATATTATATAATATATCATATATATATATTATATATATATATATATATATATAAAGCACCTAATTTTTCTTCTTCTTCTTTTTGTACTTTGACCTCAATAGTAACTATCTTTAGGCAAGATTTTCTTCAGTTGAAACATAACCGAGTTTGTGTTCTATCGCTTAACAACTCCCAATCTCAAAACTGTAAGTATGTTAGTTCTAATTGGTTACTTTCTAGTTTTTATTATTTATATGTTAATGTTTTCTTTCTTTTTCAGTTATGGCCATGTTTGTTCTAGTTGTTTTATTGCTGCTTTCATTTGAGGTAATTATCGTAGAATTTCGTAATTCTAGAGTTTTGGTAATAGTTTAAAGTTCAATAGATTCTGACGAAATATCGATATTTTTTTTTCCTTCAATCGGTTTTTATATTTTTTGGCCGCATTTAAACCTAGATCAATTGCTAAAACTATATATATTTTTTTAATCTTAAATTCAACTTTTACCGTATTTTTCATTTAATTACTGTAACTTTGTTCCACAGGCGAATGCTTTCAAACAACCTATTAATAATAATCCCATTCTCGAAGACCAAATTCATGGTTACTACGGTGCTGAAGATGTAACCTTAACAGTCTACTCTACTTTAGATTCATTCACTACGCTTACAAATAAACACTACAACTCTGTACCTTTAACAATTACTGAGTTTAGCAAATCTACTTTAACCGTACCTACAAGAGAGGTAAGTAATTATATCTTAACAATTTCGGAATTATTTAAAATTTGCTAGTTCATTAAAATAATTTGAATTTACGAACACTGTTATGTGATTTTAATTTTAGTCTCATTATATTATAAAACGAAAGTTCCTCAAACTTTTCATTACCACAGGTTGTTCGCACACAAGTTGATGATATTGTTAGGGTATCTACAATACAAATAACACGATCTGAAACAGAAACCGTGACTGATGTTTCTTCGATACATAGATGTGCTACTGAAACCTCAACTGAACTTGTGACCGTTACTCACTTAGATCAAAATGTTTTGCAAACTACGATCACGAGGACATCTGTTTCAACGTAAGTATTTATAATGCACAAAATTAGACTGAACGTAGATTTTTGAAATACTAATTTATTGAAACCTTTTTCCATAGGTTAACATTCCGGCCAACTATTGTTCAGACGGTTATAGCTACAGAGAAACAAATTACGACGGAAACTGAGTTTGTGACCAAGACAATTTGGGTTAATAAAGCCACAAAGAAGTTTACTAAATTTAATTATTAATTTATAAAGGTGATATAATGAAATAAATACTTGATGAAGCGTAATGGTTTTCCTTTATTTTAATCCTTTATTTTTGTGGAAGTTTTCATACTTCTGTATTTCTCATATCATAATTACAACTGAAAAAGAAATATTTTTCTACAGCTCGAAAAGTGAGAAAATAAGTTCCTTTAAAAATAATCCATGCTAGGACGAAGTCTGTTAACATTCCATTAATTACTTTTTCTTTATTCAATACTTATATATAATGATTTCTGTACAAATAAGGTCATATTTTAGTAAATTTGTCAAAGCTCGAAATGTAAAAGCACCATTTTTACTAGCGCTGAAAATTTACAGGAAATTTATTAAACTCGGAAAATTTAGGAACCCTGCAATTTGACTAGTCTGATAGTATTTGCAACCGAAATTTTGAGAGGATAATTTTAGTGGCAAAAAACTAATATATAGAATTAAGCTATAACAAAAAGTTGAAATGACAGAATTGGCAAGTCTAAAAATAAGTTTTAAATTAAAATTATTTGTAGCTGTTTAGAGATTGATACCCTTTCATAGGTTGTTCTTTCTAGTATACTTTTTTTTTTAGAAAAAATAAGATGATTTGTGAAAGTCTATTTTTTATTTTGTTTCTTTTAATAAACAATGTCTTTTCCAATGTGAATTTGAAACTACAAAACAGTAGGTACAATCATAAATGAAATTCTGCAAACCACGGCAAGAAGCTGACATGTGGTAATAGTTTGTATTGCGTGCAATTTTGATTTCGAACGGTTTCTGTGCGATATTTAGGCCCAAGTCTTTCCCGAAGGTTTCATTACACTTCATATCGGTACAATGGATGTAAAAAAAACTTAATGAATCTCTGTATAGAGCTTTGGGAGCATCTGCATTACTTTAATTAAATGATAGCCCCCACGGTCTATACTATCCACCCACTTCTCTTTTTAGTTTAAAATGATCTGATATAAAAACAATTAGTTGATTTTATCAAAAACTTTAATACTCAAGGAACTAGTGTATATAATATATATATATATATATATATTAGATGATCATGTTTGTTATCCGCATCCACTTCCATATACATATCGATTGCATGGATCGAAACATTTTGTTTTTTATAAAGAATTTTGACCTATTTTATTTCCTTAATATACAGTATTACGATTAAATTAGAACAAATTCTCGTATGAAATAAAAGTATAAAAAATTGGAAAGAACACTTTTAGCAATAATAGAGCTTCACAGTCACAAGAAAATAAATTACAATATTAAGAAGCCATATATATATATATATAGTAATATCATATATTATTATATATATATATATATATATATTATATATTATATATATTAACTATTATAGATATATATATATATTAAATAATAATATATATATAATAATATATATATATATATCATTAATATTAATATTATATAATATATATATAAATATTATATAATATATATATATAGTAATATATATATATATATATATAAATACTATTAATTAATATATATATTTATTATATATAATATATATATATATATATATATTATATAATATATATATATTTATATAAATATATATATATAATATATATATAATATTATAATATATATATAATATATTATTATATATATTTATAATATATATATATATTAAATATAAATATATATATATATATTTAATAATAAATTGCTAAAAGCTATGTTACTTAAAAAATTTAATTTCAAAGAAAATAATAATCTCCAAATGAATATATATAAATATATATAAATATATATAATAAATTTAAAAAATAATTTATATATTAAATATATATAATTATATATATTTAATATATAAGATTTATTATTATATATAATAATTATAAATATTTATATATATATATATATATATATATATATATATATATATATTATATATATAATATATATATATATATATATATATATATATAAAATATCTAAATAATATAAATTATATATATATATAATACTAATATATATATAGTTATATTAGTGTGTATGATGGAGTGTGGTATATATATAATTAGTAGTTAATAGTATAGTATGTCAATGCTATTGTACAGAACTGTGTTGAGTCTAGCTTATAGTAGTTCATCCATATCAAAAAAGATGTTGAACAACTGTCAATCTTCACTCCTCTCCTAAAACAAAAAAGAACTTATACCGTTAATTTGGATTACTTACTATGTTGCGATAAAGAAGCATAAAAAACATTTAATTTACACAACCATATAAAGTGTGAGAGAGGAGTAAATCGCACGTAGCGCCATTTTATAATTGCGTCTTTCCGTTTGTGCTTATAATTAAAAAAGTTAAAATTTTAGATATTCAAAAGGCTTTCAAGGCTTAGTTCTTTTCTCACATGAATTATCATGATGCAAAAGCTTTTGTTACCCGTGTCTAAATATTTAGAGTAAATAAATAATATATAAAAAATGTCGTGTTTGTTGTCCTCCGAAAATCAGAGAGTTTTATAAGACAGTTCACTGTCCAGTTTTCAATAAAAGATATGAAATATTACCAAATATATATATATATATATATATATAAAGATTATAATTTTAATAATCAAGGATCGGTATATAGTCTCTCTATAACCTAATCTTAGGCTGGACAGACGGTGGAGTGAGACTTCCGAGTCCACTCCACTCACTGACCCCCATCAGGTCTCACGAGACCCCCTAATAGAATATAATAATGTTTTCATATAAACATATAAATTTTATTAGAAAGCAATGTAGTATATAATGTATGTATTTAGTTTTAAGCCAATTATATTCGACTTTATACATAATTTTAAAACTTTATAGAAGCTGATTGTAGACGTTGACCAATTTCATTCTTCTGTATAAGTGTACTGATATCTTATCACGTAGATTTTTATTTTCACATTCTTATAGTTAATTAAGCAACTTTATATGGCTGAATCCATAATAATGTAATTGGTTTTTTTTCATGTTATAAGAGGTATACAATTTACTTTTCGAGCATAATATCTACAGATCAACGTTTACAGTTAATTATAATGCCATATATATTATATATATAATATTATATATATATTATATATAGATTAATAATATAAAATTATATATAATATTTATATATTAATATATAATTATATATATATATATTACCCACCTTATCACCAAGTCGTAAAAGCATCTCGATAAGTTATATCGTACTAGGACGGACACGAAAAGCCTATGAGCATTAAACATGCGTCAGAGAGAATAAGATAGTATATAATGAACAGAAAAGATTTTACTTAGTTATACCTATTATAGATTAGAAAAAATGAGTAATGATGTTTAAATTTATTTTAAATATTTCTAATTTTAAATTAGATTATAAAACTTTGGAAATACTGAAGGTAAAACGAGTAGTACGACCAGTTTATGGAGAGAATTTTCCTTTATTTATTTATTTATAAAAAAAGTATTTAAATAAATAAAACCAACGCTTATTCCAATCAAGTAAAAAAGATCTAAAGTGAGTATGAGATAAAAGAAAAAGATATCAGTATATATTACAGCTATACTAAAAATTACAGTGATGTAATGATATGTTGAGATAAATCGTTAACTGTCTCACGCATTTAAAATCAAATAGAAAAAACAAATCCAGTGTTAAACCTAAACATCTCTCTTATAGTCTAATATATAAATATCGAAAATCTCATATAAGCACAAAAAACATATCTTAAAATTATCAGAATCATTACATGTATACCACTGAGATATATGGCTAGAATTAATTTTGAAACATTACAACTAGTTACACCTTTTAACTAAAGATATGACTCTTGAAATCAGATTAGTTATTAAAATGATTACAGCGTGTCCTAAAAATTATTGCAATAATTATATAGCATAGAAACAGTAAGCTAACTATATGAATATAAAGAAATTAAGAGATCTCACACTCTTTAACAGCACACTGTGAGCAGTGCGCCTCGAGTAGTGAACAAGATTAAAATTAGATGTCATTAAGAGAGGAGTGAAATACGAAGATTAAGCGTAAACAGAGATTAGAAGAATCTATTATGCATAATGTATGTGCCATCGAAGAATTAGATTTAGAGAAAACAAAAGAATTGGCAATACGATGTGCGTAATAAGAGTTCTCCAATGCATCCAAAGCATAACTTTATTAACTAATTTCATAATAGATAAAAATATAAATCAGCAAAG